>WBZZ01006397.1:110000-112500 GCA_019918135.1 Paulinella micropora | reverse complement strand
CTGTCATACCTCTGCTTCTAACATCTCTTACCGCTCTCTGGCATTATTGTGAAATCTATCTCATCCCGGCCCATATCATGGAAGTTAATATCAAGGTTTTTTAAAGCGGTATGTGTATGAATTGAAGGCTCTATAAATCGTCTCAGACTCTCCGGTACCCAAAGGGTCCATTTGTCCGGCTGTGACGCATAGCGACCGTGAAGGCCCTTGTACCACAGCTTTCGTGTTGGTCTTAACTCAACAAGTTTTACCTCTCGCTTCTTCACTTCCCGTGTCTTAGTTTCCCGCAAATGTGCCCTAGTTTTCAATAGTTCCCTCACATTTTCTCTCGGTCTTGGTGCTGATGGTAAAGGTGGTGGCATGTTTCTTATATCAATGTGGATATAAAAATAATAAATAATAATAATAAACTATCTGTTATACATAAATATAATAATATTTTATCTTTTAAATAGAAATTCATTTCAATGCATCCTCCATTCTTTTCAACTTAAGTAATGCTTGCTTCAAGTACTTCTTCTCTTTTTTTCTTTCTTCTTTCCGCTATTAATGTTTTATTTTTATTGCAATACTCCGTGGCCGCGATTGACTTCTGCCTATGTCTTTCTGGATCTTTTTATTTAAATTCTCTCGCCTTTCTCCGTAAGGCTTCCTTTCTCTCTTCTGGTGTTTTGTATATCGGTTTTCTACCCATAGTATATAAACTGAGTAAAAAAATAATCTTTAATATATAAACTTGAATAATTATTAATTAATAGTAATTTGAACTCCGTAATGTTTCCCCAATCTTCCTCCATAGATTGAATAATATACTTGTTTCCTTCCTTTAAACTTTAGAGCGGCCTCTGCTACTACGGTTGCTTATTAATATAACCCAGTTGTTTTCCACTTTCTGTTTCAACCTTTATCACATTTTTATCAAATTTATTGTCGGGTTCGTGTTGAATAAAAACTTTTTCTCCTCGTCCTATGGTCCTGAGATAAGAAATATTATCTTGTCTCCCATCAAATGAAACACCCACAACTTTCATCGTTGTCATATTATATATATATATATATATATATATATATATATGATAGTATACATATATATACATACATACATAAATAATATTTGTTTAAAATAAAATTTGAGTAAGTTAATTATTGTTGTTTTATTTTTGTAATATCTGAAGTTCTATGTCATCATTTCTATGCTATACGAATTACTTTATGACCGCCTAACATAATCTCCTCAGGCTTTCTCTGCGAAAAATTCACTATGAAAATCTGTTTTTTCGCGTGTGTATTTACCTTATATTCCTATCGTCTTTCCACAGACACATGCCGCCGATGTTTTTCTTTAATCTTTGTTTTCTACATTCTGTCTTTTGCTTTGTTAATTGTTTGTAATCCGTATTTTTATTATCTTCTCAGCTTCGTATTTTGATAACACTTCCTTTTCGTAAAACTCCCTTGCTTGCTTCTCTGCTTCTTCCTTTGTCCTCTTTTTTGTTATACATATTTCTTTCTTTTTCTTCACACTATTCTCACACCATTTTACTATAAACTCTATCTTTAGATACATACACATCTCCTTTCGTGATTTTTCTAACCATTCTTAGTTTTTTATTTACTTAATAAGTAATTAAAAGTGTCGGATAAATACATATATTTTTTCTATAAGTGTGCTGTAGGTTATTTGACTGCTTTTGTTTCTTTGTATTTACTATCAATAGGAAACCTCAAAACCTAGAACGAAGGTTAGAATTTGATAAAATTCTTGACGAGTTCTAGGTTATCAACTACTAAAATATTGTTCAATTAATTAATACAAGTACGGCGACGACCGTCAGTCAGGTTCGTATTTGCATTCTATCCCCAGGTCGGTCGGCAGCGGTGTAAGTTCGACTTCTCGCGCGCTCTGGGGGGAGAAGGAATTATGCCGGCCCACCGGTATATAATGGCAATACTTACCGTTCCGGTCTGTCGGTTATCCTTGGTCTGAAGTCTACGGAGTCACTACTTTAGGTATTCCACAGTCTTCATATCGTTACTACAGTTATCGGTTATTAAATATCGTACTATCGTAACAGCGGGGGAGAGGAGTGCTGATCAGATTCCGTTGAGTCTTTTGGCTTGTCCACTAGTACATCGTTCGCAAAACAACGGCAACCGGACCATCGCTGCTGCGCCGCTCGTCCAGCTGTCCATGCTCTATTTTTACCAACGACATTCAAGTCGCGACATAGTCCATTGATGGTTATGCTATGACTGTTCTGAAGCCATCTCTTACAACCCCGGGACAAGGGCTTTTCAATTGACATGGCTCAGCACGGTCATATCTCAGATATTGACTGAGAACTTATGTTCAAAGTTGTTTGACTTGACTTGGCATTTGCCTGTCCACAGGAATGGAAAATCTACTAAGCCAATATCCCTTTGTTTTTCAAGTCGAGTCCAACCGCCGTAACACGGTAACGCGTTCCAGGTTTGTAATCACTTATTAATATAAAGATAT
>WBZZ01006397.1:92500-95000 GCA_019918135.1 Paulinella micropora | reverse complement strand
TGCTTAAACGGTAATAGCAACCCGCAGCCCTATCGATAAATATTTAGCATTAGTTCACACAAACTCTGCACTGAATTGGAAATAGCAGCGGGAAGCCCTATCGACAAATAATTAAATTTCTAACGGTTTCCGCAAACTTCATGCTAAATGGCAACAGCAGGCCGAAGCCCCATCGACAAAAAAAAAAAAAAAAAAAAAACTATTAGTTTCCACAAGCACTGCGACAACAGCCAGATAGCTAACTAGGCTGGCTCGATATGTAGATGGAAAAATGGATGAATGAATAGGTAGAAATGTAGGTAGGTAGTTTGATGGGTAGGTCGCATAAGTACGTACCGATATAGAAGGACGGCGCTGCCCTGGTCGAGACTGAAGAAAGACACAAAAAACAACAATAATGATAATATAACAATAACAATAACAATAATAATAATAATAATAATAATAATATTAGTGCTTCTCTGTCAATGGCTGATGCAAATCTGCACATGCGCCTCCATCGTCTCACCCGTGAGGGGAGTACGAAGAATTGACGATAGGCTCTAATGACACCCCCGCACGGGCAGTTCCAACACTTCCAGACGGACCGGTACGTTCAATGAAAATACTGGTGGCACCGACGGGAATCGAACTGGCGACAGGGCCAATAATAATAACAATAATAATAATAATAATAATAATAATAATAATGATAATGATAATAGTAATAATAATAATAATAATAATAATAATAGTGCTTCTCTGTCAATGGCTGATGCATTTCTGCACATGCGCCTCCATCGTCTCACCCGTGAGGGGAGTACGAAGAATTGACGATAAGCTCTAATGACACCCCCGCAAGGGCAGTTCCAACACTTCCAGACGGGCCGGTATGTTCAATGAAAATACTGGTCCAGAAATAGACCGGTATGTTCAATGAAAATACTGGTGGCACCGACGGGAATCGAACTGGCGACAGGGCCCAGATGGTAGAACTTGACCACTGGGCTATCACGGTGTCCAATAATAATAATAATAATAACAGTAATAATAATAATAATAACAATAATATAATAATAATAATAATAATAATAATAATAATAATAATGATAATAGTAATAATAATAATAGTAATAGTAAGAGTAATAGCAATAATAATAATAATAATAATAATAATAATAATAGTGCTTCTCTGTCAATGGCTGATGCATTTCTGCACATGCGCCTCCATCGTCTCACCCGTGAGGGGAGTACGAAGAATTGACGATAAGCTCTAATGACACCCCCGCAAGGGCAGTTCCAACACTTCCAGACGGGCCGGTATGTTCAATGAAAATACTGGTCCAGAAATAGACCGGTATGTTCAATGAAAATACTGGTGGCACCGACGGGAATCGAACTGGCGACAGGGCCCAGATGGTAGAACTTGACCACTGGGCTATCACGGTGTCCAATAATAATAATAATAATAACAGTAATAATAATAATAATAACAATAATATAATAATAATAATAATAATAATAATAATAATAATAATGATAATAGTAATAATAATAATAGTAATAGTAAGAGTAATAGCAATAATAATAATAATAATAATAATAATAATAATAGTGCTTCTCTGTCAATGGCTGATGCATTTCTGCACATGCGCCTCCATCGTCTCACCCGTGAGGGGAGTACGAAGAATTGACGATAAGCTCTAATGACACCCCCGCAAGGGCAGTTCCAACACTTCCAGACGGGCCGGTATGTTCAATGAAAATACTGGTCCAGAAATAGACCGGTATGTTCAATGAAAATACTGGTGGCACCGACGGGAATCGAACTGGCGACAGGGCCCAGATGGTAGAACTTGACCACTGGGCTATCACGGTGTCCATAATAATAATAATAATAATAATAATAATAATAATAATAATAATAATAATAATGATAATGATAATAATAATAATAATAATAATAATAATAATAATAATAATAACTAGGCTGCGCCAACACCTGAAAGGATGGTTTGCGGTGCGCGAATTCGCGCACCGCCCCTTTCCCGTCGACAGGGTACGTTCTTGCCGGAGGTACCAGCAAAACGCAAGTGTAAGCTCTGGTGGCACAAAAAACTCAAATCTCTTGGTTTTTGTGCCACCCGCCACCAAAACTTTTTTGTCTCCGAAGAGAGCGCACCCAGAGGTGTCGGGTACACCAAAAAACAGCCTGAAACTCCCTCGGGTGTGCGCAAACGGCGCCTGGTGGCGCAAAAACCTCAATTTTCCGGTGTGTAGGCCACCCGGCGCAATATTTTTTATATTTTCGAACAGAGCTCATCAAGAAGTATCGGATACACCAACTATCAGCCGCTAACTCCCGCTGGTGTGCGCAAACGGCGCCTGGTGGCACAAGACCTCATTTTTCTGGTGTGCGGGTGCCACCCGCGACCAAAACGGGTACGTACAATCGCCGGGCTGGGGTGCCCGGGGGGAGGGCCCCCGGACTCCCCCTTTCCCATCCAGGGTTCAATTGCCG
>WBZZ01006397.1:67500-70000 GCA_019918135.1 Paulinella micropora | reverse complement strand
AAGAGGAGACTGACAAAGGGCCTCCGGAGAAAGAGAAGGAAGAGTTGAAGGACCTCCCTACCGACTGAGTAAATTGGTAATATTAAGGTAATAAATTGGGAAAAAAAAAACCGGCAGTGATAATATGAGGCCATAGGTAGGTAAGCTATACCTCGATAAAGTAGGGAGATAAGATGCGCCAGATGCGCGACCACACCAACCGAATGCGTCCCATATTGTAGTAAGTGATTTCCACCACTTTCTGAAGCGAGAACACCTACCACACACACAAGGTAACACATTAGTATATTATGCGGCTAGCCACAACTTTGAGGTGATTTTGCGGGCGAGCCAATTTGAGGTGTTTTGCGGGCGAGCCGGGCCGGCGAGCCAATTTGAGGTGTTTTTGCGGGCAGCCGGGCCGGCGAGCCAATTTGAGGTGTTTTGCGGGCGAGCCGGGCCGGCGAGCCCGCAAAAAAGTCATATTTGGCCCACCGAATGAGCTCCAGATTATACTGGGCAATCTTCTACACACTCTGCAGCGAGAACACCTTCGACACACACGTAACACATACTACTAAATACTACTACTACTACTACTACTACTACTACTACTACTGCTACTACTACTATTACTACTACTATTACTACTACTGCTACTGCTGCTGCTACTACTACTACTACTACCACTACTACTAGTACTACTAGTAATAATAAATAATAATAATAATAATAGTGCTTCTCTGTCAATGGCTGATGCAAATCTGCACATGCGGCTCCATCGTCTCACCCGTGAGGGGAGTACGAAGAATTGACGATAGGCTCTAATGACACCCCCGCACGGGCAGTTCCAACACTTCAAGACGGACCGGTATGTTCAATGAAAATACTGGTGGCACCGACGGGAATCGAACTGGCGACAGGGCCCAGATGGTAGAACTTGACCACTGGGCTGTCACGGTGTCCAAAATAATAATAATAATAATAATAATAATAGTGCTTCTCTGTCAATGGCTGATGCATTTCTGCACATGCGCCTCCATCGTCTCACCCGTGAGGGGAGTACGAAGAATTGACGATAAGCTCTAATGACACCCCCGCAAGGGCAGCTCCAACACTTCCAGACGGGCCGGTATGTTCAATGAAAATACTGGTCCAGAAATAGACCGGTATAATAATAATAATAATAATAATAATAATAATAATAATAATAATAATAATGATAATAATAATAATAATGATAATAATAATAATAATAACAATAATAATAATAATAATAATAATAATAATAATAATAATAATAATAATAATGATAATAATAGGCTTCCTCAGACTATAGCATCAGATCCAGATCCTGGACATGTGCCTCCATCGATGATAATAATAATAATAATAATAATAATAATAATAATAATAATAATAATAATAATAATAATAATAAATAAATAATAATAATAATAGTGCTTCTCTGTCAATGGCTGATGCATTTCTGCACATGCGCCTCCATCGTCTCACCCGTGAGGGGAGTACGAAGAATTGACGATAAGCTCTAATGACACCCCCGCAAGGGCAGTTCCAACACTTCCAGACGGGCCGGTATGTTCAATGAAAATACTGGTCCAGAAATAGACCGGTATGTTCAATGAAAATACTGGTGGCACCGACGGGAATCGAACTGGCGACAGGGCCCAGATGGTAGAACTTGACCACTGGGCTATCACGGTGTCCATAATAATAATAATAATAATAATAATAATAATAATAATAATAATAATAATAATAGTGCTTCTCTGTCAATGGCTGATGCATTTCTGCACATGCGCCTCCATCGTCTCACCCGTGAGGGGAGTACGAAGAATTGACGATAAGCTCTAATGACACCCCCGCAAGGGCAGTTCCAACACTTCCAGACGGGGGCCGGTATGTTCAATGAAAATACTGGTCCAGACGGATCGGTATGTTCAATGAAAATACTGGTGGCACCGACGGGAATCGAACTGGTGACAGGGCCCAGATGGTAGAACTTGACCACTGGGCTATCACGGTGTCCAATAATAATAATAATAATAATAATAATAATAATAATAATAATAATAGTGCTTCTCTGTCAATGGCTGATGCAAATCTGCACATGCGCCTCCATCATCTCACCCGTGAGGGGAGTACGAAGAATTGACGATAGGCTCTAATGACACCCCGGCACGGGCAGTTCCAACACTTCCAGACGGACCGGTATGTTCAATGAAAATACTGGTGGCACCGACGGGAATCGAACTGGCGACAGGGCCCAGATGGTAGAACTTGACCACGGGGCTATCACGGTGTCCATAATAATAATAATAATAATAATAATAATAATAATAATAATAATAATAATAATAATAATAATAATAGAAGTAATGTCTCTGCTATGCCGTCCTCTCTTCCACAACCATTTCTGCCTTTGGCATCCTTCTTCTTCCTCTTCCTCTTCTTCTTCTTCCTCCTCCTCTTCTTCTTCCTCTTCTTCTTCTTCTTCTTC
>WBZZ01006397.1:40000-42500 GCA_019918135.1 Paulinella micropora | reverse complement strand
GAGAGAGAGAGAGAGAAAGAGAGAGAGATAAGTATATGGATTACATACATACATATATACATACATACATACATACATACATACATACATACATACATACATACATACGTACGTACGTACATACATACATACGTACATACATACGCACGTACATACATGCATACATGCAATACATACATTTTCATACATACATGCATACATACATGCATGCATGCATGCATGCATGCATGCATGCATGCATACATACATACATACATACATACATACGTACATACGTACGTACATACATACATACATACATACATACATACATAGATTACATAACATACACACGTACATACCTACTCATATACCAATACACATACACATTTGCATACATACATACATACACATACATACATACATACATACATACATACATACATACATTCATACAACATACAAACATACAACATACATAGATCAAATTACATACACACGTACATACCTACGCACATACCAATACACATACACATTTGCATACATAAATACATACAAACATACATACATACATAGATTACATAACATACACATTTGCATACATACATACATACATACATACATACATACATACATGCATGCATACATGCATACATACATACATACATACATACATACATACATACATACATACATACATACATACATACATTCATACATTCATACATTCATACAAACATACATAGATTACATTACACACACACGTACATACCTACTCACATACCAATACACATACACATTTGCATACATACATACACTACATACATACATACATACATACAAAATAACATACACATTTGCATACATACATACATACATACATGCATGCATGCATGCATGCATGCATACATACATACATACATACATACAAACAAACATAAATATATACATACATACATACATACATACATACATACACATACAACATACATAGATTACATAACACATAAATATATAAACACACACATTTTCTACATAAAAACACATACATATATCAACACACAGCTTTTTTACATAACACATACATATATAAACACACACCTTTTCGTATATATACATACAACATACATACATACATACATACATACATACATACATAACACACCTTTTCGTGCGCGGCCGCGAAGTTGGGTTTTCTTTCAGGTGCTGTTGTCTTATCCCCAGATGATGATGATGAAGAAGATGAAGAAGATGAAGAAGAAGAAGAAGATAAAGATACGCCGTCTGCGTGATGATGAATAGTGGTAGCATTATCACCCTCGCTACACACGCACATATTATTAGGAATATAATGGGAAGAAAAAAAAAATCGGCCAGAGCGATTTTATCCCCGTAATAAAGGTCCATTTGTTATTCAACTTTGTGAAAATTTCGGCCAGCCGGTAATTACGGTACATTTGTTGTCCACACATATAAGTTTATCCCAAATTCCCCGTATTTTGCGGTTGGCCGAAAGGTGAGGTGGCCGAAATTTAGCCCAAAATTCCCCGTATTTACGGTTGGCCGAAAGGTGAGGTGGCCGAAATTTTTCACCGACCTTCCATGCCAACATGCATGACATTATATTACACTAAATTGTACTACATTACATGAACATTATAATGTAACGCGTTACATTATATTGAACTGGATGTCTTGCCTTGCATTAGATTTCATGACATGACATGACATGACATTACATGACATGACCATGACATGACATGACCATGACATGACCATGACATGACCATGACCATGACCATGACCATGACATGGCATGACATGACATGACATGACATGACATACATTACACACATTACACATACATGACATGCATGACATACATGACATACATGACATACATGACATATATACATACATACATACATTACATACATTACATACAGTACATACAGTACATACAGTACATACAGTACATACATACACACGTACACACGTACACACATACACACATACACACATACATACATAGATACATACATACATACGTAACGTACACACCGACCTTGTGCGAGTATTATCTAATTCGTCGGCAGTGTTGTCGCGTGATACATACATACATAATACATAACATAACATACACATACATAACATACATACATACATACATACATACATAACATACATAACATACACACATACATACACACATACATACGTACGTAAAGTACACACCGACCTTGTGCGAGTATTATCGAATTCGTCGGACATACATACATACATACATACATACATACATACATACATACGTAACGGACCTTGTGCGAGTATTATCTAATTCGTCGGCAGTGTTGTCACGTTCTGACCTACATACATACATACATTACATAAATGACATATATTACATTACATACATACATACATACATGACATTACATACATACATAACATACATACATAACATACATACATACATAACGTACATACATACATACATAACATACATACATAACATACATAC
>WBZZ01006396.1:7500-33571 GCA_019918135.1 Paulinella micropora | reverse complement strand
TTAATAATAATAATATAATAATAATTAATAATAATAATAATTAATAATAATAATAATAATAATAATTAATAATAATAATTAATAATAAAATAAAAAATAATAATAATAATAATAATAATAATAATAATAATAATAATAATAATAAAAGTTTGAAAAAAAAATGTCAGCGCTTCCCGTTAGAGAGATTATACTCGGAAAAAAAAAAGACAGGGAAAGGCTCACTGATAGAATGCCACACACACTAGCTAGCCATACTAAAGCTAGTAGCTATACTCCCCTCTCTAAACTATATGCTGCGGCGCCCAAAGAGACCTTTTGACCCCCCCCCCCCCCCCCCCCCCCCCCCCCCCCCCCCCCCCCCCCCCCCCCCCCCCCCCCCCCCCCCCCCCCCCGGGGGCCCCCCCCTCACAAAAAAAAAAAGAAAAAGAAGAAGAAGGAGTAGGAAAGATTATACCTCCAACGACATGTCCACTTTCATCAGCGTCGACCGCGGGCTTTTTGGACTTCGGCTTGCCTAGTCACGTCAGAAATTAGAAAACACTGAAAAAAAAGCACACAAAAAAAGATGAAATTTGCTAGTACCTGGCTTTTTCTTGCTGGACCCCTTAGGCATAGGAGGCTCAGGGGTCTCTTCTTCTTCAGGGACGTCTGGAACGTCTGGAACATCGTCGACGTCGATGGATTCTGCACAAAGAACCAAACAATATTACATACATCCTTCATTTTTCATTACATACAATGTTGCTACCGAATCTCAGTTTTTTTTGGCCTGCCCGAAGAGCGAGGCTCAGTCGGGCCCTTTTTTTGATTCTTCTTCTAACGTTTCAGGCGAGCATGCAGTAAATATGCAAAATAAAGAAAAGGAAGATGCCAAAAAAAACAAAAACAAACAAAAAAAAAAAAAAAAAAAAAAAAAAAAAAAAAAAAAAAAAAAAGATGGAGCTGGTGGAGAAAAAGAATAATAACATGTATATGAAGAAGAAAAAGAAAAATGGAAGAAGAAGAGGAAGAAGAAGAAGAAGAAGAAGAAGAAGAAGAAATGACCTTGTTTGCTTCGTACAGAAGCAAAAGCTCCCGCTTCCGCCAGTTGCAAATCATAGGCGGGTTCGTGGGGTTACCGACGTAGAGGAGCCACGCGGGCTTCACCTGCTTCTCGAAGTCCATCGGCGACGGATCAAGCATGCAAGAGTGTTTAAGGTTAAAACCAAAAAAACCCATGAGCTGATATTGGATTTCGTCAGCCTTGCCATCGCCGTCAGTGTCGACCTCGCGCGCAGCAAAAATGAAGCGCTTCGATCCTGCAACATCCAAGTATAAAAAATATGTGCAGCTTGTGAATTTTGAAAAACATACAGTACCTCGATTGACTTGCGCAGGAGTCTTCTTGCGCCAACCAATGGGAAAGACAATGAAGAGCCTGCAAATAAAAAATAAACAATCAGTTTATAAAAATCTTTCATACTTATAGGGAAAAAGACCCGGGAGCACAAGGTGAAGTTTCACCCTCACATGTCTCCACTTGCGTGGACGCCTTCAGTTCGAAATTGTTGTACTTTGTAAGTGCAACGTCGAGCGCGAGCGCCCCTCCCGATGTTTGTTGTCCTCGGATGTGAACTTAAAGAGCAAGCTAATTAAAGCAGCAGCAAAAGAGGAATAATAATAATAATAATAAAAAGAGAGTTTAAATTTAAAAAAAAATGGCAGCGCTTCCAGTTAGAAGAAATATACTCGAAAAAAAAAACAGGGAAAGGCTCACTGATAGAAGGCCACACACACTAGCTAACTATACTAAAGCTAAGTATCTATACTCCCCTCTCTAAACTATGCTATCGAATAATAATAATAACAATATAATAATAATAATAATAATAATAATAATAATAATAATAATAATAATAATAATAATAATAATAATAATAATAATAATAATAATAATAATAATATGTATCGTCTGCCAATTGCTGAGCCAAAAGGCCATGTGCATCCAGTCCTCCATTCCATAAGGAAAGTCTCCACACCAATCGGTGGAATAAAGGAAGTGACGGCATAGAACATTAATCTAGGAGCTTTATACCAATCAGCCCATGGAAAGGGAACGATGGCCTATGTACTCCCTAAATAATAATAATAATACTATATCTGAGGCGTACTGATGCAGCTAATGGCATATCCTCAACGGACATAAGCCTCCAATACCCTTTTTCGAGGTCCTCCACCCCCCCGTGTCAGTCTCTCGCCTGATGATCGGGGCCACCGATGGAGCTCCTGAGGGCAAGACTGCACTAAGCCGAGGTTATTCCGCAGTCCCAGCAACCTCTTGCAAGACGTCACCGAATGTGCAAGTGCATACACCAAGCGCGGTTGCTAGAGCTGCCTCGAAACCCCACCCATAACAATCTGGTGTCTGCTGGGTCCTGGGCTATCAACCAGCATATGCGGAGTTTAAGATCTTTTACGCGCGCAACGACCCTCCTCCCCAGCATCTACCACCAAAGGGTTATGAGTTAGCGTCACAGTTTAACGCCTTGAGGCCATTGGGCTGAATAATAATAATAATAATAATAATAATAATAATAATAATAATAATAATAATAATAATAATAATAATAATAAATAATAAAAGAGGAACAGAAGAAAAAGCTAATAATAATAATAATAATAATAATAATAATAATAATAATAATAATAATAATAATAATAATAATAATAATAGTGCTTCTCTGTCAATGGCTGATGCAAATCTGCACATGCGCCTCCATCGTCTCACCCGTGAGGAGAGTACGAAGAATTGACGATAGGCTCTAATGACACCCCCGCAAGGGCAGTTCCAACACTTCCAGACGGACCGGTATGTTCAATGAAAATACTGGTGGCACCGACGGGAATCGAACTGGCGACAGGGCCCAGATGGTAGAACTTGACCACTGGGCTATCACGGTGTCCATAATAATAATAATAATATAATAATAATAATAATAATAATAATAATAATAATAATAATAATAATAATAATAATAATAATAATAATAATAATAATAATAATAATAATAAAATAATAATAATAATAATAATAATAATAATAATAATAATAGTGCTTCTCAGTCAATGGCGAATGCATTTCTGCACATGTGCCTCCATCGTCTCACCCGCGAGGGGAGTACGAAGATTTGACTATAGGCTCTACTGACATCCCCGCAAGGCAGCTCCAAGCCTTCCAGACAGACCAATACTTTCAAAGAAAATATCCTTTGAAAATACTGGCACCGACGGGAATCGAACTGGCGACAGGTCCCAGATGGTAGACCTTAACCACTGGGCTATCGCGGTGCCACATAATAATAATAATATAATAATAATAATAATAATAATAATAATAATAATAATAATAATAATAATAATAATAATAATAATAATAATAATAATAATAATAATAATAATAATAATAATAATAATAATAATAAAATAATAATAATAATAATAATAATAATAATAATAATAATAATAATAATAATAATAATAATAATAATAACAGTATGAAATTAAAAAAAAATGACAGCGCTTCCCGTTAGAGGGATTATACTCGAAAAAAAAAGACAGGGAAAGGCTCACTGACAGAAGGCCACACACACTAGCTAACTATACTAAAGCTAGTAACTAACTCCTTTCTGTAAACTATGCTACAGTATCCAGTAATAATAATAATAATAATAATAATAATAATAATAATAATAATAAATAATAATAATAATAATAATAATAATAATAATAATAATAATAATAATAATAATAATAATAATAATAATAATAATAATAATAATAATAATAATAATAATAATAATAATAATAATAATAATAATAATAATAACAATAATAATAATAATACCAGTCTTGATAATCTAATCCGGATAGGAATGTGAAAATTCCTTTGTGGGCCCACACGCGAACCTTCCCCGAATCCAGAGGGGGAAACCCACTCAGCTGGTCATCCTCCTCTTCCTTCTTCTTCCTCTCCTCCTCCTCCATCTTTTTCCTCTCTTCCTCCTCCTTCTTCCTCTCCTCTTCCTCCTTCTTCTTCCTCTCCTCCTCCTCCTCCTTCTTCTTCTTCCTCTCCTCCTCCTCCTTCTTCTTCTTCTCCTCCTCCTTCTTCTTCTTCTCCTCCTCCTCCTTCTTCTTCTTCTCCTCCTCCTCCTTCTTCTTCTTCTCCTCCTCCTCCTTCTTCTTCTTCTTCTTCTCCTCCTCCTTCTCCTCCTCCTCCTCCTTCTTCTTCTTCTCCTCCTCCTTCTTCTCCTTCTCCTCCTCCTCCTTCTTCTTCTTCTTCTTCTCCTCCTCCTCCTCCTTCTCCCTCTTCTTCTTCTTCTTCTTCTCCTCCTTCTTCTTCTTCTTCTGCTCCTCCTCCTTCTTCTTCTTCTCCTCCTCCTCCTTCTTCTTCTTCTTCTTCTCCTCCTCCTCCTTCTTCTTCTTCTCCTCCTCCTTCTTCTCCTTTTCATCCTTCTTCTTCTTCTTCTCCTCCTTCTTCTTCTTCTCCTCCTCCTTCTTCTTCTCCTTCTCCTTCTCCTTCCCTTTGTCCTTCTTTTTTTGCTTCTCCTTCTTCTCCTTCTCCTTCTCCTTCTCCTGTCTCTTCTGCCTTTTTGCGGGAGGAGCTTCTCCCAATCCGTCGTCCCAGGGCACAGGCTTATTCTTGAGCAGGATCCCTACGATGCATGCATTATAAATACATACATACATACATAATACCTTGTGCATTCCAGGTGTAGCTGAAGCCGCGGACCAACTCCTCCAAATCGCCTTTGCCCTGCATGTTGCACATTAAATAAATAAGTAAGTAAGTAAGTGAGCAAGCATATACCAGATCATGCTTGCAAAAGACGGCGTGGGGAATCTCCACACAATCAAAGGGCAGCACGTCTGCAGACCCGTTGATTTTAAGGAACAATTCCCCACGCGAATTTTTGAGAATGGCTTGCAGAGTCTTGGCAATGTGCTTCGTAGACATGCCAGAGTCAGAAAGTGATCCTACACGTTGACAAACGAGCAAAATGAGTTGAATTCCAAAGACATAACTACCAGTCAGCGCCTTCAACCTTAAAATTTTTCTCGGGCCGGTCTGAAATTTGAACGTGTGGAAAAAGGGTCGTGTTATTATCAAACTTTTGTGCAGAGATTTTATTAAGAGCATGACATTTCGAGAAGATGTAACAGCATTCCCGCTCTTTCCCCAGCTCAGAATGAGCGGGAATGCTATTCTTTTTTTCTGTACACAACAATCTGTGGAAAAAACTCTGCACAAAAGTTTGTGAAAAGCGACCGGCATGATTTTGCATTTCCTTCCTACGTACTCTCAACTCATGTCATCCCTTGCATGTTTCTGCTATAACGTGTTTGTTGAAGCTATAAATGTCATTTCCTAACATTGCACGACCCAGCTTAATCTATTTTTCATAAACCAGCAATTCGATGAAACTCGTTTTTGGATTGCTGTTTTGCAAACTTTTGTGCAGAGATTTTATTGAGAACATGACATTTCGAGAAAATGTAACAGCATTCCCGCTCTTTTCCCAGCTCAGAATGAGCGGGAATGCTATTCTTTTTTTCTGTACACAACAATCTGTGGAAAAAACTCTGCACAAAAGTTTGTGAAAACCGACCGGCATGATTTTGCATTTCCTTCCTACGTACTCTCAACTCATGTCATCCCTTGCATGTTTCTGCTATAACGTGTTTGTTGAAGCTATAAATGTCATTTCCTAACATTGCACGACCCAGCTTAATCTATTTTTCACAAACCAGCAATTCGATGAAACTCGTTTTCGGACTGCTGTTTTGCAAACTTTTGTGCAGAGATTTTATTAAGAGCATGACATTACGAGAAGATGTAACAGCATTCCCGCTCTTTTCCCAGCTCAGAATGAGCGGGAATGCTATTCTTTTCTTCTGTACACAACAATCTATGGAAAAAACTCTGCACAAAAGTTTGTGAAAACCGACCGGCATGATTTTGCATTTCCTTCCTAGTACGTACTCTCAACTCATGTCATCCCTTGCATGTTTCTGCTGCAACGTGTTTGTTGAAGCTATAAATGTCATTTCCTAACATTGCACGACCCAGCTTAATCTATTTTTCACAAACCAGCAATTCGATGAAACTCGTTTTTGGATTGCTGTTTTGCAAACTTTTGTGCAGAGATTTTATTGAGAGCATGACATTTCGAGAAGATGTAACAGCATTCCCGCTCTTTTCCCAGCTCAGAATGAGCGGGAATGCTATTCTTTTCTTCTGTACACAACAATCTGTGGAAAAAACTCTGCACAAAAGTTTGTGAAACTGACCGGCATGATTTTGCATTTCCTCTTCAATATATATTATTATTATTATTATTATTATTATTATTATTATTATTATTATTATTATTATTGTTGCTTGGAGCTGCCTTGCGGGGGTGTCAGTAGAGCCTATCGTCAAATCTTCGTACTCCCCTCACGGGTGAGACGATGGAGGCACATGTGCAGAAATGCATTCGCCATTGACTGAGAAGCACTATTATTATTATTATTATTATTATTATTATTATTATTATTATTATTATTATTATTATTATTATTATTATTATTATTATTATTATTATTATTATTATTATTATTATTATTATTGGGTCTTTGGAGCGGAGCCGCGTCACCGAACGGCCCCGTGCTACCAATGGAGGCACATGTCCGACAGGATCAAAGGCCAATTGACTGATAAATCTATTATTATTATTATTATTGTTATTATTGTTATTATTATTATTATTATTATTATTATTATTATTATTATTATTATTATTATTATTATTATTATTATTATATAGCATAGTTTAAAGAGGGGAGTATAGATACTAGCTTTAGTATAACTAGCTAGTGTGTGTGGCCTTCTATCAGTGAGCCTTTCTCTGTCCTTTTTTTTTTTTAGTGATTCCCTCTAACGGGAAGCGCTGCCATTTTTTTCATGTGTATTTCAAACTTTAGGTATGCCATGCTGAGGGCTAGCAAGGCGCCGATATATGTGGCACACCGTGGTGGTGGCTACGGAGTCTTTGCTGATAATACCTTCCTCCTTCTTTTCAGCTTGGGCTCCTCGAACCAGGAGGAAAGTCTTTGCGTGCTGCAGATCATGCTGCATTTTCTGATCATTTCACTATGAAAATTGGGAGTTCCCTGCAAACAGGGATGCATCCAATTAAATTCATTAACGAATCGAGCAGGAATGCAATGCATCTCATCAACTCTTCATCGCAAGGGTTCAACAAGCTCGACGATGACACTTGCCGACCGAACGTGAAGGTAAATTATGTTAGTTGTTACATACATCCATGCAATGTAAGTTTTTGTTACGTGTGTTGTATTTTTTCTATAAATATTGTTGTAAATAATGTCAGGTCAGCAAGGGTACTCCTATTGTGACTGTCACCACCGCAATATCGAAAGATCAAGAGATTTTGCTCAGCTATGCGCCTAATCCAGACCTAGAGATAGCTACGCTGCCAAGCGATGCACATCCGGTCTGGTTGAAAGAGGCTGCCAAGGAAGGAGCTAAAATCCCAGTTTTCCTGTTCGAGACTGACATTGGTCATGTATGTTTCATCGTTCCTGAGAAAGAACATCCGCTTCCACTTAAGTCAATTTCCTTGCTTCATGAAGCAAAGGTTGAACTTTTAGCGTCGGTCAGCAGTATTAGTTCTGATGGAAAGCAACCGCTCTCCAGGTCATCATCTATTCCGCCGGAAAAAAAAGAGGAAGCTTCTCGACAGCGTGTCCTCAATTTCAGATAGTCGCCGCACGCTTCTGCCCAGGGAAAGCTCGGACATTACAGTCATCACAGAAAAATCAAGCTTGAGTGATGCACAGGTAAAAAATAAATAAATGAAAATTATTACTGAGAAGATTCTTTTTTACAGGCAGGTGTTCCTGACGTTGATGCTAACCTCGACAGCTGGAAACAGTCAGACAGTTCTACTGTCACTACAGGATATGATGTTAGTAGCTGCAGCAGCTCTAGACTATATCTTCCTACTGGCTCCATGGTAATTTTTTTTCTCTACCTGTCTATGTTCATGCTGGTTAATGTTCATAAGCGATCTTGTTTGCGTAGAACGTCGACGAAGAGTGTTCAGATACGGATTCAAACGGTGATGCTGCATCTATCAACCCTGGATTGCTTCCTCCTCTGGTCGGCGTGGACGATGCGGAATTATCCAACGAGCTTCGATTGAACTTCGACGAGCTTATGGAATCGAATGAGCTGTTGTATAACATCATGAGATTATCACCAATTCCTTACAGCAGACCACGTAAGAATCCAACGCGCCCCTACACGATGAAAAGTCGCACGAAAGGTGCAGTGAAGCTTCAGAGACCGTCTGCGCTCCAAAAACTGTTGGGGATTACCTTCGCCGACTTGGACAGGGAAGTTAAGTCTGTCTGCTGCAAAAAGTGGAAGTGTTATTCATTTATCGACACGCGTGATGTGCTTTACACGAGAGCGAAGAATGCGTCATCGTCTCTCAGTGAGCTTTATTCTTGGGCAGCTTCGCAGCTTGAATCGTTTCAAACAAAAACTGGATCGTTTCAGTATATGTATTTAACGGAGGCTGTGTGCAAAGTAGCCTGGCAGCGTATCTACGGGATCGGTGATAAAGTTTTGTCAAGAGCACACAAACTTCTTGCAAATAACACGAAGGTTTTGACAAAAAGCTACTCAACCGTTCCTGAAACAGAAGATGTGGTAGCAGTATTACTCTGCGAGAAGTTCATGGAGAGTTACCCGGAGATATGCAGCGACGGAATATGGAGGATGCAAGAAATGGCTCAAGACGCAGGAGTCCAAAACTATGTTCGCGAGAATTGGAAAGATATGTGCCTTCGGTTTGGTTGTTCGAAACGAGTTGATCCAAATAATCCTCCGACAGACAATACGATCAACAAAGTTTGGCGCATGGATTTTCCGCACGTCAAGTTTGTCAGAGGTATTATGCATATTTTCGTTATCATTACTTATTACAGGTTTGTTTTGCAGAAGGAGATTTCTCAAAATGCGAGATCTGCACAGAGCTTGCTGCTGATCATTCTAACGGTTTCAGGACTGAAGTAGAAGCTCAAGAATGGCGTCGCCGTAGCAGGCTTCATCACAAAATTCACAGGGCGTGCCGCGTTGCCAGCATGCAGCGCAAGAAGGCAGCACCAGCAGATTTTGCTGCCACAGTCATATCAGCCGATATGAAACCGCCAGTGAAGATCCCATCTTGCCGCCGCGCCGCGAAAGATTTCAAAGGAAAAATTGTGTTTCGCCTTTGCGTTGGAATCAATACCTGCTACACTACCGATACGCATTTTATTCTGACGTACCTTGAAGGCGCGGTAGAACACGGCGCGAACAGCAACATTACTATGCTTGCCGCACTTTTACATTGGCAACTTTGGAACCCTCGCACAATGCAAGCGTGGAAATTATATCTTGAGTGGGACGGAGCTGGTGATAACACCGCGTGGGCGATGCTGGGTTTCCTTGGGCTCAATGTCGTTGACAGAGGAATCCGTTTCCAAGTAGAGTCACATCGCAAGCCACCAGGGCACGGGCACGATGGAGATGATCAGGAATTTCGAGTTATGGATATCGGGTGGAAGAGCACCTTCCTGACAACTAACATCGCTCAAGCGTTATTAAAGCTCATTCTTGCATTCAAGAAGCAGCACAAGAAGAGGCATGTGCTGGTTGTTCTCGGATGTAACTACGACTGGATGACTCATTTTAGCCCGTGTATGAACAAGAGTTTCAAAAACTACAACAAACCCTTGGCATATAGAATCACCAAGAAAGATCCTGACGCTTTGCCGACTGTAGAGATCGCTACTTGGGGAGACGCACAGGATTTTCATGGAGTGCGTGATGATCCCAGAGGAGAACCGATCAATTTGTTTATCGGACGCCCCGGTAATAATATTATCTATCTTTCTCTTTCTCTCTCTCTCTCTCTATATATATATATATCTCTCTCTCTCTCTTTCTCTCGTTCTATCTATCTATCTCTCTCTCTATTTATGACAGCGACCGACATGCCTCCCAAGCTTCCAGTCGGCTACTTCGTCAATCCGCGCCTGAAGAAGGATATTCGTGCTTTGGCTACTAAATACCTAGGGCCGGATGAGCGAGCACATGTGGAGGAAATGTTAGCAGGTGGAAATTTGACCAGAGTAGAGGTGGATGGAGATTACTTCGAAGGCGGCCTGCCCGGCCGTCCTGCTCATATGTCCTGTGTCGATGCAAAAGGCAAGGAATGGAGAGCAGAATTTCGATTGATCGACGAGCTACCTGTAAATTGGATGGAGCTGCCTCAAGAACGACAGGAGAAAATGAACGCACTTACGCGTTTGACCGATGAAGAGCTGCTGTCCTTACCACGCACTTATTTTGTTAATGAAGGACGTCCTCCAGCTCACCCGAGATGGCGTGGTGCAAGACAGCTTACTAGCGAAGAAAAGCAGGAGCAGGATTTAGCATTTGGAAATGCTTCTGAGCCTTGGCGGAAAATTCTCACGTTGCTAAGATCGTCAGAGGAAAAAAAGCAATTTGCGTCCAAGCAGATGGTAGTTAGCGAATTGAAATCATGGATGAGAATGCATGGTGTTGCAACGCAAAACTCCGATCGGAAACAGTTCAAGAAGGCAGAGCTTATTGAACAAGCGTGGAACCATTTCGAACGATGCGACTGTGGGTTCCCTGAGGAAGAAGAGCTTGGTGCTGCTCAGCCTGGAGAACCAGTGGCAGATTCAGAGGATGACTTATCTGATACTTCATCTTCCAGTTCATCAACTGACTCATCGTCTGATCGATCTTCTGGTTCAGAGGAAGAAAAGCATGGTATTAGTTTTCTTCTTCTTCTTCTTCTTCTTCTTCTTCTTCTTCTTCTTCTTCTTCTTCTTCTTCTTCTTCTTCTTCTTCTTGTTCTTCTCCTCCTTAACATGATGCTATCCATATTGTAGATGATTCAGATCGCTCCGACGCAAGTTGGAGAATGCGTAACTCAGGAATCCGTTTGCGCGGACGTCGCCGCGCACGTCGTGCTGCGGGTGGACGTGGACGTGGACGTGGACGTGGTCGTATGTGATTATTTTTTTTGAATGAATTTTTCTGGGTCCGACTTTTTCATAATGGTTTTTGTCTAGGGCAACTGCAACTGTAACGCTTCTTCTAAAAACTGAAATTAGAAATTTGTTTAACTCTGATAATGCACCAGAATCTGATGTGAAGCGTCCTCCCTCCGACCCATTCCCCCCCCCCCCCACCCCCCCCCCTCCCCCCTCTACGTACCAGCGTACGTCACAGCGGGCAAACAGAATTTTTTGAAGGTAAAACCATGTCTTAATATAGTAAAATGCTTAATATAAGCAAGAATAAACAGTAAAAGCAAATTCTGCATGTTCGGCATTGTTATCATCATAGATTCATGGTAGCAGGGACTACGAAAAAGTAGAAAAATTACCGTGTCGGACCGGTTCCTGCCCACCTCTGAAGATGAAGTTAAAGTGTATTACAATTAATAAAAACATATTTTAATATTATTTTTATATGTTCTGCAATCAGGGAATTCATTTCCTTTCATTTCCACACGTTTTCAAAAAAGTCCATATACTTCATGGAAAATTTCGGAAAAAGGGATACCCCCAAGATTGTCGAATGTTTAGTTGTAGGAAAGACGAGAGTTTGGGAAAAGAGGCCAGAAGTTGGGCTGCACTAATTAAGAAACAATGCCGGTCATCCGGGTTCTTAATACCCCTGTAGGGAAGAGTAGGTAGTACCGCAAGAGCTTGACGGGTACGGGCCGGACGACCTTTTCCCTTAGAAATAATTCCAACCCCTGAATACTCCCCCTGATCTTTTATAGACAACGAATTGCTCTGGTTGGGCCAGTGCTTGTGGTCGATGCAGGTGGAGCACTAGCGATCTTCTTCACAAAACAGCGTCGGGGACGATATCCAGCGGATTCTTCCTCGTAAAAACCTGCCATCACGTCCTCCTGCTCCTCAATGGTAGCCACTCTCTGGTGAGCGACTTGCCGTTCCCGTCGGATTGCTTGTATGTCCCTCGGGCCAAAGAAAAGACCTCCGTCGGAGCTTTTCGAGGGAGCGCGACGGGATCCAGTGACTTGAGAACGGCGGGAGTGAACCTCGATAATTTCAGGTGGCGGCGATGGAGGAAGGGGGGAACCCGGGGGGGGGGGGGGGGGGTGGTCCTGTGCAACGGGGCCTCCTTTCGCCTCTCCCCCTGAGGGCAGTCTGGCCTTCTTCTGCACCACAGCAAGAGAGCCCTGAGGTCCATCGAGGGTCGTCAGAGGGCCGGGACTGGCCCGTGCATCTTGACCTTGTTGTGCAGAAATGTCAGATGGGACAGCGGGTGGTGCAGCTGGCGTGGTCGTCTTGATATTGCTCTGGGAAACAGTGGTGGTCGGTCCGTCCTCGGCAGCCAGGGCCTGGGTGCTGGGGATCGGTATGGAAGGGGGCGGCGCCTGTAGTTGCGGTAGAGGGGGGATTTGTCCCTTATCCACGTGGCCAGCAGCAGCCAGGGGGGTCGGAGGGCTGGCGAGTTTGGGTCGTTTACGTTTCCGCTGCAGACGTCGGCGTGCGTATCTATACTGCTTCCGCTTCTGGAGGATGGGCATCCATGCGGCCTGGGAGTTCCACGCCTTTGTTCGGCTGATGACCGAACTGGGCAGGAGGTCCAACAAGGTAAGCCACCCTTCTTTGTACGCTTGTTCCAAATCCTGCTGTCTGGCTTCCTGGAGTGAGCCCCCTGCGCTGCCAGAATTGACGTGGCTGACAATGTTCTTGAGGGCTGCACTACGGGGGGAGTCACCATGGGAGACTCTGTCTACCCAGTCCAGGTTGGAGCTGTACTTGTGGTGGATACTAGCACCAATCTCTCGGACGAGGTCGGGTCCCAGGTGACAGTCGGATGACAGGAAGGTGGGCAGGTCCACCGTGGCCATCAGATCCCCTCGCGGCATCGACTTAAGGAAGACAAACTTGGGCGGTGGCGGAGCTCCGGGGTCGGGTATGCTGCCGGAGGCTGGAGGGCCCGTCGGGAGATCGGTCGGAGCCAGGGGTGCACCAGTGGACCGCGGGGCGGTCGTCGGAGACCGCTGAGGGGACAACTGTGGAGGCCGCTTGGGTGAAGATGACGGCGGGGCCGTAGGAGGAGGGCGGTCGGGGGGGGGATCCGCCGGGATGGACAGAGTGGAGGACGTAGAGGAGGACGAGGAGGATCGCGTACGGTTGGAGTTTCCGCCTCGGTGACGAGTTGACTCGGTAGAGGAGGGATGGTGGCCACGACGAGGGGAAGGGGTGGGGGGGGGTCCCGGCCGGCGTGGTCTAGACCGGTCCTGGTCCCGGGGGCGGAGTCGGGACCCATCCCTTGGTCTGTAGCTCCCTTCCTGGCGACGCTGCGGCGATCGTGAACCAGACCCGGTCCTAGCCAGTCGAAGTCCTCCTCGGGGGGAACGGGACCGAGAACGTCTATCTCGCTTCCAATTTTTAGGCTGGTGGGGCACGTCGCGGCTGCGTGAGCGGGGCCTTCTTCTTCCGCGGGGGGGTGAGGGCGAGAAACCAGTGGGACGTCTTTGGCCCTTCCCGCTCCATTCGGGAGCCCTCGTGGGGGGGGGGGGGGGGGGGGGCGCTCGTGTGAAGACTGCTCTGCCCCCACCCCGACCCTCCTCATGGTGGGGCTGCTGTCGTGCGTGCGCGCGGTGAAGTCGATCGGAAGGGATCCAACGTGACCCACGGGAGTCCGTGCGTGCGGGTGAGCTGCGGCGGGAGGATCTGGCGCGGGACGCAGACTGTGAGCGCTCTCTGCCCCGTGGGCTGAATGACCTAGAGCGTCGCCTCGGTGGGGGGGCGCGATCGTTGGACTTGGGGGGGGGGGGGGGGGGGGGTTCCCGGGGAGGGGGCGGGCGGGAGCACGCAATCCGGAGGTCCTCCCGGGGTTCCTTGGTATCCCGCTGGGAATGGACCAAGGTTCCGAGGGGGGCTGGGGGGGAATGGGCTTCCGACTGGTCCCCTGGGTCTCGTCGTTCGTCAGCCTAGCGGGCTCAGCGTCGTACTGGGGAGCTGGCGGATCCGGAGGGAGAGGGATGGGTAACGTAGGGGGGCTCTTGGGGGTCCGCTCGATCGACGTCAGGGATCTCCCGACCGCGTTGACTGCCTCCTTTCCCGAATCAGGAGAAGGGACCGTGATTTGGGAAGGGGGGGCGGTATCAGACGAAGTAGGCAAGGCAGGAGAGGGAGAAGGGGCTACTGGTACGTGGCAATGCCCTGGAGGTCTGCCCCAGGTCGAGGGGATGGGGGGGATGTCCGCTGGAGAGGCCGTCACCTCCAGAATCGAAAGGGGCAGGTCAGGGGGGTCCGAAAGAGGAGCAAGGGGCATTGCGAGAGTGGGAGGGTCAGGGTCTGCGGGCCCAGCGGACCGTGGAGCGGTGCTCTCGGAGGAGGACTCCCTTCTGCTGGGACTACCATCCGGGGCGGGGTCCACGGTTGTGGGTGCTGAGGGAGCTGGAAAAGCCTGCCTCTTTTCTGGCGTCTCCTTGGCACGAAGGGTGCCTGCATGACTCTGCGACGTCAGGGTCTCGGTGGGCCCAAAGGCGTCCCCGGGCTCCGGGGTAACGGTGGGGGGCGAGATCGGAACGTAAGGCGGTGCGGGCGATGAGGTAGGCATGAGGGGGGAGGTGCCAGCGACCGTGTGCGTGGGGCGTCCCACTGAGGGGCAAGGTGGCCCCATGTGGGGAGAGATAGAGATCACAGAAGAGGTACCAGGTGGGAAGGGAGGTGAGGGCGGCCTGGAGGGGACAGGGGGGGCGGCAAAAGGTGGTGCGCGATGTGGTGATCCGGAGCTCCCGGAGCCAGGGGCCAGTGGGACAGACCGAGCGGGGGCAGGCTCTCCTCTGCTGGGAAA
Source organism: Paulinella micropora (assembly GCA_019918135.1). Lineage (NCBI taxonomy): Eukaryota > Cercozoa > Imbricatea > Euglyphida > Paulinellidae > Paulinella > Paulinella micropora. The sequence goes on along the minus strand of WBZZ01006396.1, from coordinate 18,597 downwards.
GTCCTCTTTAGCTGGGGCAATAAACGCGGAATCCGAGGGAGGTGGAGGGGTCGGACGCCTCTTTGTCTTCCCCTCCGCTTCATCGGGAAAATCCTCCATCTCCTCCTCCAGCAGGTAGTCGAAGAGGTTTATCTGCGCCACCTTCTCGGCTGGAGAAAGGGTTTCCCACTCCCCTTGCAGCTCGTCGTTCCAGTCAGGATCCGCCGGCGGACGTGGGGGGTGAGTGGCAGCGACTATGTCTCCCATCCGTTTGGACATTTCTGACTACGGCGACACGCGCTGATCTCCTGTCGGTACGCTGCTGGGCTCCATTGTCTCCGCGATGGACGCCCTTGTCGGATTGACTTCTGGGGGGGGGGGGGGGGGGGGGGGTGAGAACATCCGTACCCCTGTGTGGTCAGGCGACAACCCCATAGGTGCGAGCAGCTTCGTCTCCGTTGACATCCGGGGGGGGGGGGGGGGGGGGGCAGAGTCCTCCTGGAGTGCGTAGTTCTTGGCCTCCCGTTGGCCGGGGCCGTCCTCAGCCTGTGCGGGCGAACTCGATACCACTTCTACCTGGGGCTTAATGTCAGAGACCGGGTCCTCGGCGGGGTCTAGGCATCGGGGCTCCTTACCGGATCTTAGCGACGGTGGGTCCGGTCCCGACTCCCAGGGCGCTAGGGAGTCAAGCACAATTATCTCTCTATCCTGAAGGGTGAAGGAAGTCTCCGCTATCCCCACTTCCCGGACTAGGCCAAGGCTCCAGGGGGATCTCTGTTGCCTATCGCGTTCTGGTCTGACCTGTGAAGTGTTGCCGAGGTGTAGGCGAAAGGATGTCGCGTCAATTTCTTCGTCATCCGAGCTGGGAGGGCTCCAGTATCCAGCCTGGGAAGCGTCAGAGTACAGGGCCGCCTGGGTCAGCCGGAACGTCCGCGATAGGCGAAGGAACAACCGACGTCGAAGAATGGCGGTCTTCGTTTTCCGCGTGCCGTTCAGGAGGCTAGCAAAAGCCCGGGTCACTTGGGCGTTCCGGGCCTCGAACTCATGGTCAGCCCGTATGTGACGTTCGCGGTTGAGGTGAACATCTCGGTAGGCTGATGGGTCGGTCACTTCCCAAATGCGTCGTTTTGCGGGAGGTAAAACTTTGTCCCTGCCAGCGCGCCCATCGATAACCTGCATGCGCCATTCTGCATGGCCGCGTTTGACCTTCCGTGTGAACTCCACAGGTTGATCCGTCGCGGTAGTAGGAGGACTGCTGAGAGATTTCATTTCTGGGTGGACGGTCTGCGCATGCTTGAGTCGCCGGAAGACGTTTCCACGAAACTCACCCATATCCGGCATCTCTGCTAGGGACAGGGGCGCGTCGGCAGAAAGGCACGAGGGGTTCAGGGCTACTCGTTGCAGGTGGAAGAGCATGTGCAGGCCACAATCCTGCCCCCCCTCCTGTTTTGGTACAGGGACACAGATGTATCCAGGTAACGGTGAAGTGGAGAGGAATCCCCTCGATTAAGGTTCTGATACCATGATGTGAGGATCTGTTTGAGATCGAAGTTGGGGCAGCTCGCTGTGCAGGATGGTAAGGAGTCCAAGAAGAGAACGAGCGGTAGGTCTCGTGATCCAGACTTAGCCGTTGCAGGCACCGAGCCGACTGCTCTGCCGGGTCCTCTTCGTCGTAGTGATGTAGAAATCACCAGGAGTGCCCAGTGACGTTCGCTGATGTTAAGCGGGATGAGAACATGCTCGTACCCCGGGTCGACGGGCTGGTTCTTCAAAGCCATGTACAGGATGTCCTTTCGAGACTCCCCATGGGTCCGGACTTTCCAAGAGAAATCGGGTCCGATAAGGAGACATCGATTGGTACGTGCCTGGACTTCGAGCTCACGTATGAACCAGTGTATCACGTCGGTGTGAAGCCATCCTCCACTCTCCACCTCCTCCACTACTGCCGTTGGCACATGAAAGCTTTCCTCCGTAGCAGTGTCATGAGTCCAGATCGGGCAGATGCTGGGTGTTGGCTTGGGAACAGTCGGGGCCTCCAGGGGGGCCAGGGCAGACTTCTTGTTCTGTTTGTGCCGGCGCCGGTACCGACTCGGTGAAGAGGGGGGGCTGCCTGCCATGTCCACCGATGGGAAGACACTGTTTAGGGCCTTGTGCCAAAGATCTCGGCGTGTCTCCAGATCCATGGAAATGGGACCAGCATGAGCGGGGCACATATCGTCTGACAGTGGTCGTAGCCAATGGCGCCCTTCTGCGCCACTCTTTGGAAGTTCAACAGGGAGCCGCTTCCATCTTCGGGCGTGAGCAGTAAGCATGACCCACCCTAGCGGAAAGGCGGAAATGAAGCGGCGCTGAGTCTCAGGGGCCCGGATTTGCTCCAGTAGGGGGACTCGTTTCTGCCGGATGCCTGGGGCCTCCGGTCGGGCGACGGGGGCCGGGAGACGGGGAGAAGAGCCAGGAGAAGAGCCAGGAGAGGGGGGCAGGGTAATCCACCGGCCCCTTGGGTGGGGGTGAGGGGTCCATAGGGAAAAGCAGTCGCACGGCTGGTCTGGGCGTAGTATAGGAATCTGCTTCTTTCCCCATGGGCTGGGGAAAGGAGGGTCTGAATCCCACACCTCGCCTGTCTGAAAAGGGAGCAGCGCCATTAGTCCCACTCTGTAGGCCATTCCAGCCCAGCTGGACCCTTTGGGGATCCGTCTTTGGATGCTAGCCCATGACTTCCCCTCCGGGATAAAGTTGACCTCCTGAAAATTCTTCGAGATAGGCTGCCCCGAGCTGTGCATTCCAACTCCGCCTCTACCAAACCCGATGTAGGTGTGGTTGGAGGGATGGGAGCCGAGGATCGCAAACTCTTGGCGGAAATTCTGCCTGCTCTCCTGTAGCTCCTTCCAGGCCGGGAGCGCCTCGATGGCCCCCGGGGCGGGGGTGTCGCGGTAAGTTGTGGGCGGTTGGATTATGGCCTCACGGGTGCTCGTTCGTAGCCGCTCTTGGGCCTGTTCCCACTCCGCACTTTCCGCCGCGATAACCTCCTCGTCGGTGGGAGGTGAAGAGAAGGGAATGAAGCGTTCTCCACCTGCCGTCCACTTGTCCCCATGGATGAAGGTATTTACGCTGTTACATATCTACCCATCTATCTAATTACTCACCTAATTACTTAACTGACTCAGGCAGTTTCAATAAAATTCAGACCTCTCTCTCTCTCTCTCTCTCTCTCTCTCTCTCTCCCTCCTCCCTCCCTCCCTCCCTCTCTCTCTCTCTCTCTCTCTCTCTCTAGGGCAATCTCAATCAAGTTCACCCGTCGGCCCGAAACGTCGACCGTTACGCGCGATTGGCAGGCGCGAGATAGAACAAGTTGCTCTCTCTCTCTCTCTCTCTCTCTCTCTCTCTCTCTCTCTCTCTCTCTCTCTCGCCCTTTCACTCTTTCACACACCCTCCTCTCTCGCTCTCTCGCTTGCACATTATTGTTCTCTCACTCTCTCGCTCTCGCTCTATATGTTTTAATATGATTATGTCTAGAGAAATTCAGTTGTATACTATCATTACGTCTAGTGGAAATCATGGCCTGTAGTCACAGATTCCAAAACTCAATTCATTTGGCGGCAATTTCAGACTCCGGGTAATGTTTACATATTGACTGATAGTATTAATATTACTATAATTATTAAAATAATTCGCAGTGGAAATGATTCACCGACCTCTCTGACCATGCAACTTGCAAGCCAAAAGGTGGATCTGGCGTGTGCTCTGACCATGCAACTTGCAAGCCAAAAGGTGGATCTGGCGTGTGCTCTGACCATGCAACTTGCAAGCCAAAAGGTGGATCTGGCGTGTGCTCTGACCATGCAACTTGCAAGCCAAAGGGTGGATCTGGCCGTATGGCTTGGCCTACTACCGAGATCATCGGAAGCATCATTGTATTTATATATATATATATATATATATATATATATATATATATATATATATATATCTGGCTGTGTGGGCTTGGCCTACGAAGAGACTAGTACTACCGAGAGCATCGGAAGCATCATTGTATTAATATATATATATATATATATATATATATATATATATATGTATATATATACATATATATATACATATATATATATGTAATATTAGTAATATATATAACCTTAAAACCTGAAGTATTCTTCAAAACAGGAAATGTAATAAGAATTCATCTTATAATACATTTAATAACAAAGAATCACTTCCACTAGTGAATTCCCGTAAAAACTAATAGCGAAATAACTCAGAGTCACTATGTAGTAAAATCTATTAATTAATACCGTTGGTGTTATTATTATATACACAGCCTGGCACCCCTTCCGGGAGCCCTCCTTTGAGATCGCTCGATCTCAACTCATTAATACCGACGGAGACTACATCTACGTATAATCTCTGTCAGTACCGGCATACGTTGGACTGTCACCCAAACTTCAAGTTAGAATATATATTAATATTACTTGAACTGAATTTCATCTTGTTTGCAAATAAGTCATCAACAAGATATCATTTATTAGTAAGACGTATTGATGCGACGTGGGAGATTAGGCCGGGACCGAGCAAAATATGCTTCAGTGGCCCTGCTCCCTCCTTTGCAGTTCTATTTCTAAGCTTGTAAACGCGCGGCAGTGCAGACTCTGCCGTATGGTGATTCCGCACAAGTAAATTGGTAATAGTTACTAACCACCTCAAAAAGAACAAAAAATCTGGTACTGTGTGTGAAAAGTGAACGCATAAAACTACTGTAAATAAAGTAGATCAAGAACTTGAAAAAGTGCAATTACATAATTATTAATAATAAAGTAAATCGACTGCATTCAGTGCTCGTCATAATTGGAGAAAAACGATATCTGAGGTCGGTTAGAACACGTCTGCGTGAATCACTACTTACTCATAAGAGTGGCGAGTGTGGATATAACCGTTCAGTGTTTTCCCTCCCTCTTATTACGAAAAAACTAAAAGTCACATAAGACATCTCTTGGGCCTGATAGAGTCGGCCCCGATGGTCAACCGGGGCCATGCGCAAAACGAAACCGAGTCGTGAATGTCAAAAGCATCGAGGCAGGTTCACATTAGTTCGATACAAGGTCGGGGTCATTGTTGCCACTGGGACAATAGCCTCTCACCTGCTGTCCCCTCAGATCGGGTGGCAATTGGACCCACCTCCATTGCAATGCGAAAGGATAAATGCACTGGAAGGTCTGTTACTACCGTCATAGGTAGTTACGAATCGTATCCCATATCCACGAAACTCACCCATATCCGGCATCTCTGCTAGGGACAGGGGCGCGTCGGCAGAAAGGCACGAGGGGTTCAGGGCTACTCGTTGCAGGTGGAAGAGCATGTGCAGGCCACAATCCTGCCCCCCCTCCTGTTTTGGTACAGGGACACAGATGTATCCAGGTAACGGTGAAGTGGAGAGGAATCCCCTCGATTAAGGTTCTGATACCATGATGTGAGGATCTGTTTGAGATCGAAGTTGGGGCAGCTCGCTGTGCAGGATGGTAAGGAGTCCAAGAAGAGAACGAGCGGTAGGTCTCGTGATCCAGACTTAGCCGTTGCAGGCACCGAGCCGACTGCTCTGCCGGGTCCTCTTCGTCGTAGTGATGTAGAAATCACCAGGAGTGCCCAGTGACGTTCGCTGATGTTAAGCGGGATGAGAACATGCTCGTACCCCGGGTCGACGGGCTGGTTCTTCAAAGCCATGCACAGGATGTCCTTTCGAGACTCCCCATGGGTCCGGACTTTCCAAGAGAAATCGGGTCCGATAAGGAGACATCGATTGGTACGTGCCTGGACTTCGAGCTCACGTATGAACCAGTGTATCACGTCGGTGTGAAGCCATCCTCCACTCTCCACCTCCTCCACTACTGCCGTTGGCACATGAAAGCTTTCCTCCGTAGCAGTGTCATGAGTCCAGATCGGGCAGATGCTGGGTGTTGGCTTGGGAACAGTCGGGGCCTCCAGGGGGGCCAGGGCAGACTTCTTGTTCTGTTTGTGCCGGCGCCGGTACCGACTCGGTGAAGAGGGGGGGCTGCCTGCCATGTCCACCGATGGGAAGACACTGTTTAGGGCCTTGTGCCAAAGATCTCGGCGTGTCTCCAGATCCATGGAAATGGGACCAGCATGAGCGGGGCACATATCGTCTGACAGTGGTCGTAGCCAATGGCGCCCTTCTGCGCCACTCTTTGGAAGTTCAACAGGGAGCCGCTTCCATCTTCGGGCGTGAGCAGTAAGCATGACCCACCCTAGCGGAAAGGCGGAAATGAAGCGGCGCTGAGTCTCAGGGGCCCGGATTTGCTCCAGTAGGGGGACTCGTTTCTGCCGGATGCCTGGGGCCTCCGGTCGGGCGACGGGGGCCGGGAGACGGGGAGAAGAGCCAGGAGAAGAGCCAGGAGAGGGGGGCAGGGTAATCCACCGGCCCCTTGGGTGGGGGTGAGGGGTCCATAGGGAAAAGCAGTCGCACGGCTGGTCTGGGCGTAGTATAGGAATCTGCTTCTTTCCCCATGGGCTGGGGAAAGGAGGGTCTGAATCCCACACCTCGCCTGTCTGAAAAGGGAGCAGCGCCATTAGTCCCACTCTGTAGGCCATTCCAGCCCAGCTGGACCCTTTGGGGATCCGTCTTTGGATGCTAGCCCATGACTTCCCCTCCGGGATAAAGTTGACCTCCTGAAAATTCTTCGAGATAGGCTGCCCCGAGCTGTGCATTCCAACTCCGCCTCTACCAAACCCGATGTAGGTGTGGTTGGAGGGATGGGAGCCGAGGATCGCAAACTCTTGGCGGAAATTCTGCCTGCTCTCCTGTAGCTCCTTCCAGGCCGGGAGCGCCTCGATGGCCCCCGGGGCGGGGGTGTCGCGGTAAGTTGTGGGCGGTTGGATTATGGCCTCACGGGTGCTCGTTCGTAGCCGCTCTTGGGCCTGTTCCCACTCCGCACTTTCCGCCGCGATAACCTCCTCGTCGGTGGGAGGTGAAGAGAAGGGAATGAAGCGTTCTCCACCTGCCGTCCACTTGTCCCCATGGATGAAGGTATTTACGCTGTTACATATCTACCCATCTATCTAATTACTCACCTAATTACTTAACTGACTCAGGCAGTTTCAATAAAATTCAGACCTCTCTCTCTCTCTCTCTCTCTCTCTCTCTCCCTCCTCCCTCCCTCCCTCCCTCTCTCTCTCTCTCTCTCTCTCTCTCTCTCTAGGGCAATCTCAATCAAGTTCACCCGTCGGCCCGAAACGTCGACCGTTACGCGCGATTGGCAGGCGCGAGATAGAACAAGTTGCTCTCTCTCTCTCTCTCTCTCTCTCTCGCCCTTTCACTCTTTCACACACCCTCCTCTCTCGCTCTCTCGCTTGCACATTATTGTTCTCTCACTCTCTCGCTCTCGCTCTATATGTTTTAATATGATTATGTCTAGAGAAATTCAGTTGTATACTATCATTACGTCTAGTGGAAATCATGGCCTGTAGTCACAGATTCCAAAACTCAATTCATTTGGCGGCAATTTCAGACTCCGGGTAATGTTTACATATTGACTGATAGTATTAATATTACTATAATTATTAAAATAATTCGCAGTGGAAATGATTCACCGACCTCTCTGACCATGCAACTTGCAAGCCAAAAGGTGGATCTGGCGTGTGCTCTGACCATGCAACTTGCAAGCCAAAAGGTGGATCTGGCGTGTGCTCTGACCATGCAACTTGCAAGCCAAAAGGTGGATCTGGCGTGTGCTCTGACCATGCAACTTGCAAGCCAAAGGGTGGATCTGGCCGTATGGCTTGGCCTACTACCGAGATCATCGGAAGCATCATTGTATTTATATATATATATATATATATATATATATATATATATATATATATATATATATATATATATATATATATCTGGCTGTGTGGGCTTGGCCTACGAAGAGACTAGTACTACCGAGAGCATCGGAAGCATCATTGTATTAATATATATATATATATATATATATATATATATATATATGTATATATATACATATATATATACATATATATATATGTAATATTAGTAATATATATAACCTTAAAACCTGAAGTATTCTTCAAAACAGGAAATGTAATAAGAATTCATCTTATAATACATTTAATAACAAAGAATCACTTCCACTAGTGAATTCCCGTAAAAACTAATAGCGAAATAACTCAGAGTCACTATGTAGTAAAATCTATTAATTAATACCGTTGGTGTTATTATTATATACACAGCCTGGCACCCCTTCCGGGAGCCCTCCTTTGAGATCGCTCGATCTCAACTCATTAATACCGACGGAGACTACATCTACGTATAATCTCTGTCAGTACCGGCATACGTTGGACTGTCACCCAAACTTCAAGTTAGAATATATATTAATATTACTTGAACTGAATTTCATCTTGTTTGCAAATAAGTCATCAACAAGATATCATTTATTAGTAAGACGTATTGATGCGACGTGGGAGATTAGGCCGGGACCGAGCAAAATATGCTTCAGTGGCCCTGCTCCCTCCTTTGCAGTTCTATTTCTAAGCTTGTAAACGCGCGGCAGTGCAGACTCTGCCGTATGGTGATTCCGCACAAGTAAATTGGTAATAGTTACTAACCACCTCAAAAAGAACAAAAAATCTGGTACTGTGTGTGAAAAGTGAACGCATAAAACTACTGTAAATAAAGTAGATCAAGAACTTGAAAAAGTGCAATTACATAATTATTAATAATAAAGTAAATCGACTGCATTCAGTGCTCGTCATAATTGGAGAAAAACGATATCTGAGGTCGGTTAGAACACGTCTGCGTGAATCACTACTTACTCATAAGAGTGGCGAGTGTGGATATAACCGTTCAGTGTTTTCCCTCCCTCTTATTACGAAAAAACTAAAAGTCACATAAGACATCTCTTGGGCCTGATAGAGTCGGCCCCGATGGTCAACCGGGGCCATGCGCAAAACGAAACCGAGTCGTGAATGTCAAAAGCATCGAGGCAGGTTCACATTAGTTCGATACAAGGTCGGGGTCATTGTTGCCACTGGGACAATAGCCTCTCACCTGCTGTCCCCTCAGATCGGGTGGCAATTGGACCCACCTCCATTGCAATGCGAAAGGATAAATGCACTGGAAGGTCTGTTACTACCGTCATAGGTAGTTACGAATCGTATCCCATAATGGCTGTTTCCTAGCCATCTGTGTAAGTGCCCGGTAGAAGAGCGACATCGGATATCGGGTTTCAATGAACAGCTTCATAACCGCTTCGACGAGATGACACCTGGCAGATGACTGGCTGGCGAACAATGTAAACATCCCTATCAGTGTCCCAATCCGGACGTCTCTTCCGGTAAAATCGTCTGGGAGAGGCAATCACGGAAAGCGGATGAGGTTGTCATACATCATATGATTCCAATTCTTGAACGTGGGTCGCGACTGGAAATTCATATCGACTGTCGTAGGCAGGGCAAGATCGTATCCCGCGAAAACGAGCAAGTGGTAAAGTCCTTTCGTTACCGTTGTCTCTTCTTCGAGCTCAAGTCCCCTGTATAGAACTGCTCCCTCTGCTGTGGCTGTCCTGATTTTCTGATGGCAGTAAGGAGTCTGTGTACAACTGGATGGCACGGTGGGAGGGTAATAAGGAGAAGAAGATCGTCTACCTGCGGAGCGGTCTCGGGATATAGGCAGTAAGGTTGGTATGCTCATCCACCATACATTTCAACACTGCAGCAGTAACTGCGCGGATACATATCCCCCGATCGGACACCCATGCAACTGCATGAAAACCCCATTCCCCATCGTAAAATGAGCATGATCAAGATCAAGCTGAACGAGAGCGATAACATCTTGGAACGTAAAGAAGTAAAACTCATCCCTCGCCGTCGACGTCTTGTACCCGACCTGGTGTTTCGGTGTTCTTCCTGCAACGGACCATGGTTTCTTAGACACCTGGAAAGCTTCTACGCGGCGGCATGATCGACCATCGCTCCGCCCATACGTTTGGATGAATCGCAATGCGAACATAACTGACTGGAGGACCGACTGCTTGGATAACCATGTGAACATCTGTTTCACATCGAATTGGTAGGCAAAGAGATGGGCAGTCCCATCTTGGGCACGGAAACGGGCCATGGCTCTATGGAGACGCTCCTGCACTTTAGACAGGTCATTGAAATTGAAATTCATACAATGTTTGGAGAACTCGAGGACTACAAAGGTGAGTATACCGCCAAGGTTGCGTAAAACGTATCGCCATGGGGACCGTCTTTGGTTACATACTAATCGGGACTTCTCTATCGGGGCCTTGTCCTTGGGGAAGATCAGCGCCGAATGGAGTCGGGCTAGTTTCGGGTGAGTTTCCCGAATTGTTTGAGGTTTTTGGAAATATAAAGCTGGAAATACTCATCGAGTAAGTCTTCTGGTTTGCGGTCACACGTTGTGAAGCAAGGGGCTTGTACAATCTCCTTCTCCATCCGGCCATAGGTAAGGACCGGGCACTCAACCCATAATGAGTTTGGGTTCTTGTCGAGTGCGCTTATAACTAACCCGTTCAGCAAGATTTTAGTTCGAGCAACATAATCTTGACTGATCGGTGCAGGCTCGGTCATACATCCACGTTCGTCCAGTCTGGTCTGCTGGCTGAACCGGCATAGGAAACCATCAACTTCATTGACCTTTGCATCCACATGAAGGAGCCTTGACCTCAAAAGGTCGAGAAAGAATCTGGTGGTCGGCAACGACTTCGCTTCTCTTCGCGCCCGATTGCGCTTTTTTCCGCTTAACGTTGCGTCAAGGACCAAATCGATGTTGTCGAGGAACCGGAGGCAGAAACGGATGAGGCTAATACATGCGGAAGATCGGGACGAGGCCGGGGCACACTTTGCGCTCATAGCCACTACTTGACCGGCAATTCCTGGCATGTCGCTGAGGCGGGAGGAGAAGTGGGCCGCGGCCGGTTGGAGTGGCCGCCATCGTTGGCAGGTACATTGCGGTGGGCCTTTTCCGACGCCTACAAACTGGAAAGAATTGGTTTGTATGGCTTGATTGCATAGGGACGTGGCTATCGTGGGTGGGGCTGTAAAACATATTTTTACCAAAGGCTGGAGTGCGAGGCGAGTCGCTAA
>WBZZ01006395.1:95000-98046 GCA_019918135.1 Paulinella micropora | reverse complement strand
TTTTGACCCCCCTCAAGCGGGAGCCTCCGGTAACGGTCAAGCCGGAGGACTTCACCGCGGTTATTTGTAAAATACCAGGTCACGGTGCTGAGCCTTCCCCGGCGCCACGACCATGTGTAAATTGAGGGTATTTAGTGGGGTGGAACGCCTATCGCAGCCACCAGACAAGCTTTTTCAGTGCGCTTTTTTTTGTTTGAAAGATCTAAATCAGCCGGAGTCTTTAGTAAATAAAATTTAAACAATTTAAATTTCAAATTTTAAAGAATTTTCAGACATGATTTTTTTGATCTTTATTAATATTATTCGTCACTGATGATTGCTTTCAAAAGTATGGTGCGGCCTCCTCAGAAGTATGATATTTAACTAGGAAAACATGGTTTGCTAATGAGTCTATAGCAAACGATAGCCGTTCCACCATTTTTGTTCCCATACACAACAATAAGTACGACTTAAATAAAGTTGTACAGAGTGATAGTAGAAAAAAAAAGAGAAGAGAGAGAGAGAGAGAGAGAGAGAGAGAGAGAGAGACAGAGAGAGAGGTTCCTAGACTTGGGCGATGATCTTGGCCAGGAGTAGGCCGAACAAAAGAAAGAATCCGGCGATCACCGAAAATCATCCAGCTAGATAAGGTAGAGAAGGAGACAGCGAGATAGATGGATAGGCAGACAGAAATTTGCAAAAATATTGAACAGATCGTTGGATAAATGGACGACTGCATAGATGGAGAGGTAGGAAGTTTGCTAGATAAAGTGCTAGATAAATACAGGCTGTTCATGTGAACAGATAGATAGAAAGAAAGGAGGAAGAAACAAGAAAGGAAGGAAAGAAAGAAGCAAAGAAGACAGACAGGCAGACACATACATATAGATAGACAGACAGACAGACAGACAGACAGATAGATAGATAGATAGATAGATAGATAGATAGACAGATATAGATAGATAGATAGATAGATAGATAGATAGATAGATAGATACATATATTGGTCTATCAGCTCTGCATATCCGAAGACACATGGGCATCCATTCCACCCCCGCCACCAGTTGGTGGCTGGGCAGCGGGCTCGAGATGGGCACTAGGCCCCGGAAATGTGCAGTCTGAACCCTCCCTTGCTGGAGTGCTCAGACTGGTTCCAGACACGTGTCCGTGGTCACGTGCCCCGCCAAGGCTCGAGCCCGAGGGGTACACCAACCCTCGAGCTTCATCCAAGGCGACCACTTTTGCGGCGGCCGGACTATACCTTAATATCTCCCAGCTAATGTGCCTACCCGCACACAGGAACATCCCACTCCCGTCTGGTCTCTGAAACTTTTCCCATTTGCCAGGCTACCAATGGACAGCGGCGACGGATGACTACCGGGTCCGCTTAGCAGAGCAGCGGTAGTCAACCGATTAGGATCCGTGCGCGGGGTAGCCTCACAAGAAGGGACTTGGCTGCGGGTTACCCATTATCCCCTGCGTGGCCATATCCTTCGAGTTTTTACCACCGACAAGTGTTAACACGCCTGCTGCACCTTGCGGTTGCCCGCAGACCGCGGTATCAAAGGGTCTTAGGGCTTTCCCGAACAATTTGAGAGTAAAGGGCCACGAAGGGTACCAGTTTTAGCAAAAAGTTCAAGCATTTTTGTTCATCACCGATAACTGCGGATATGTTTTGCGAATATAATCCGGTTTTCCGGCAGAAAAATAGTTCAGGCATATTAAATTCTAGGCGGCCCATCAGCCAACGCAAAACCAGTTGAAAAAGAGCCCCTTACCCCAAAAACGAAAAGCTCAGGCGTTATTACTTTGATTTTTCAAGGCTTTGTTTGAGCTTGCGAAACATATAAAGAAATGGTAAAGTAGAAGTTTAGATGATAGATGGAAAGACAACTATTATGGAAAAGGAAGGAGGGGAGCCGAGAGGAAAGTGACCATGCCGAGCGAAGGCGAATCCAGCAGCACTGAGTCAACAGCGACAGCCACACAGACAACACGCACGGCATATGACATACAGACTGGTGTAATCATACATTCAGAGAAGAGCATGACATGAATCAACGGCGGCTGGCAAGCACTGCACAAGAGCGACAGGCTGCTGAGCATAGCATAGGAGCGACGAAAGGCTGGTTAGAAATGCACGACAGACTGCGACGACAGGCTGGTTAGAAATACACGGCAGACTGCTTAGCGCGGCACGAGAGGGGACCAGACGCTGTGGCTCCTGTGAAAGGGTTGGGATCTCCAGGCTTGTCAGGACTGTGCGCACACACGCACACAACCAAAGTTGAGCGTGGACGGGCAGTGATGACTCGGCTACGCTTTGTTAAAAGGCAAATCTTTTGGCATGCTTCATCTGCATGCTTGTGTCGGTTCTGTTTCACAGGGTGAATTATGCTTGCACGATGTAGAAAACAACGTATTTCTGACACATATATTTGCTAAATGTAGCATATCTAAAAGTATTACGTGAGTATATATAATGCATACGTAAATATGTACATATGCTATGCTATGCTATGTATCTATGTATGTATGTATGTATGTACGTATGTATGTATGTATGTATGTATGTATGCATTACGTCATGCCATGTCATGCCATGTCATGTCCTGTCATGTCCTGTCATGTCCTGTTCTGTTCTATTCTGTTCTGTTACATATTAAAACATACATACATACATATACATATATATATACATATATATATTATATATATATATATATATATATGGTTAGTCATATGTTATGGTATGTTACGTCAATTCATTACAGTAGTTTAGACCTAATGGTGCTGCTGTCCCCGAGGTGAAAACTAGGTGAAGATCCCTGCATGCATGCACGCACACACATTAGGCGACTTTGCAAGCTGCCCTTCACAGTGCACATGCGTATCACATGCGCACATCGCGTTTTTGCAAGCTGCCCTTCACAGCCACGCACATGCATACAAGTAGTGCACACATCGTTGGCAAACATCATACATACGAGTAGTGCACACATCGTTAGCGTGTAACAACTCGCACGCAAGCAGATGCGTCCACAACTCCTCTCGTAGCAAACGCTCA
>WBZZ01006395.1:82500-92500 GCA_019918135.1 Paulinella micropora | reverse complement strand
TACCGCACGAACAGCACATACAGACTCGTGCACGATTGATAAGGCAGACTGTCATGCATAGCAACGAGGATGATGTGCCGCTATGCTGGGAAAGGCATGCGCCAGCACGCAGAAACAGCCGCGAGAGGGCACACACGCGCATGCATCTGCCTACTCTATCGGGCACACTAGCTTCTTCTTCCGTCTCTACTTCAACATGAATCGTTCTGGCGGGTCTTATGTATACATATTATATGTACATTTATTGTATAATATGAATGCATGCATGTGCACGCATGTACATGTATGTATGCATGCACTTTCTTAATTCGAAGAGCAAGCAAGCGAGCGAGCGAGCGAGCGAGCGAGAGAGCGAGAGAGAGAGAGCATATATACACACATACGCACATACTTACATACATACGACATACGAAATAAAATTTGCGGGGGGAAAAAAAAAGGCACAGCATACCGCAGGTATTCTGACGTTGGCTTGCAGGATTTTATTGAACAGCCGATCGCTGCAACAGGAGGCATAGATGCATCACTGTGCTTGAAGGTGTCTTGATACATGCACATGCATGCGTGTATCCATATGTATTCACTATATTTTTGTACTTATACATAAATGAATACGTATGCATATATGTATTGAAATGTTTGTGTGCAAAGTTATGGATATGTATATATGTGTATGTATACATGCGCCCTATTCGCTGCTTTCCTAATGTACACGGGAAAAGAAGGAGGCACTAACTCACAGTGACAGTAAGAGGAAGCCATCGACACAAACGCTCACACACACGCGTGAAACTTCAAAGTGCGTATGTGTTTTCTAACTTACACACACACACACACCTAAACACACACACACACACACACACAAACACACACGCACACACACACACACACACACAAGCTTCAAAGTATGTGTGACCTTAGTGATGCCTCTTTGTAATACCCCCCCCCCCCCCCCCCCCCCTCCCCCACCCCCCTTCTCCCTTCCCCCGCCCCCCTCCTCTCTCTCTCTCTCAGCCACGAAAGGCTGCATATATGTGCAAGTCTCTCTCTCTCTCTCTTTCTCTCTCTCGCTCTCTCTCTCTCTCTCTCTCTCTCTCTCTCTCTCTCTCTGTGTTTGTGTTTGTGTGTGTGTGTGTGTGTGTGCGTACCGGTTGCGAGAATAGAAAGGGGGCATGCCTGTCATCATTTCGTAGAAGAGTGTACCTGCAGACAGGGCAGACAGGCAGGTGTGTCCTCCTCCACACGCCGCGCCGACCCGCCCACGAGCCTGCTGCTTGCGGCAGCACATGCCAACACACCAGCTGCAACTAACTAAACCTACCTACCTCAAGACCTACACGCGTTGAGCTGACATGCGAATCAACACATGCCAGCGGCGACACCTCATACGTATAGGTACATACATACATATACATGCTACGTGCATACATACATATGTACATACATACATACATACATACATACATACGTACATACATACATTACATACATACATACATACATACATACATACATACATACATACATACATACGTACATACACATACGTACGTACGTACGTACGTACGTACATACATACATACATACATACATACATACATACATACATACATACATACATACATTTTTACATATTTGCAACAAGGAACGTTGTGCCAGTCGAATCACATGTGCCATAAAAACGTGGCCGTATTTACGTGCCTTTCAGGCCCTCCTTCTCACCCTTCTCTCGCTCTCTCGCTCTCTCGCTCGTTCGGTCTGGTGGCGGGTGAGGCTGTTGGCTGGGCCGGCAGGGCAAGTCTGGTGTCTGGCGTGGCTGCTGGTGTGGCTTGGTTGGCGTGGCTGTGGCGTGGCTGTGGCGTTGCTGGCGTTGCTGTGGCGTGGCTGTGGCTGGCGTGGCTGGCCCGGGGCAGCAGACCTAAGCTCCACCAGTCCGCGGCGCGCCCTGCCCAAACGTACACACGCAAACAGCCCAGAGCATGCAACACACGCATGACAGACAGCCTAGACCATCCAACACTCAAATGCCACACAGCCCAGACTATACAATCGCGTATGTTTTATGTAGAGTTAGTATTGCGTGTGGCGACCGTGCCCGCTGCGGTTGAGGATTTCCGGCGCCAGATACCTGTGCCAACAGCGGCCACGCACATTGCGAGCCAGTGTATCCCCCCTGCCTCTCTCTTAACTGGCAGCCCGGCCTCTCTTTGCTAGCGGCCACCCTCATCGCCAGCATAGGACACGCCTCTCTTGACTAGCGGCCGCCCACATCGCCACGATGCACACGAATGGCCTCTCTTGACTAGCGGAAGCCCACATCGCCAGCATGCTCACGCCTTGCATCTCTTCACGTCTAGCGTACGCATGAGCCGACAAAACGCGCACACAACAAAGCAATCAGAGCGTGGAAGAAAGGAAGCTCAGAACGCGCAGGCAGCAGCATGCAACCCCGCTTCTATGTGTATGTGTGTGTGTGTGTGTGTGTGTGCGTGCGTGCGTGCTGGCTGCCGCAGTTCGCCGCGGCGCGCATACTCGGGCGTGCCGCAGAACGACTTGGCCGAGTGGTTGTCCTCAATCCCTGCAGCACATACACACAACACACACACACACACACACACAACGCGGGCCACACGTCCATGACCGGCCAAGCCCCGTGCCGTAGCATTACAACACAGCAACACCAACCCGCACACACACACAACACAGGGGGAAGATGGAGAAGATGGAGCAGGAGGCTTGCTGCAGGGTGCGGGACCTTCCTTGGCGAGTCCGAAGTCGGTCAGCACGATGTAGCCGTCGCGCCCGATCAGCACGTTCTCCGGCTTGAGATCACGATAGACGATCCCTGACGCACACACAAGGCACAGACACATACAAGCAGCGACAAACTTTCTCCTCTCCATGCATGTCTGTCTCAAACCTCTTTCTTTGCCCCCCCCCCCCCCCCTCGGTCTCTCTCTCTCTCTCTCTCTTACAATCTCTTCTCTCTCTATATATATACATACATCCATAAATACATACATATGTGTTGCATATATACGTAAGTGATATTGCCACTACAATCTGTTGAAAGATGTTGAAAGAGGGAGTCGTGTGCTTCTACCTCCTGCCCTCCCCCCTCCCATTATTTTTTCCCCATCACCATCCTTAATCCATTTATCTCTGTGCGACCATGTGAGTGTAGGTACTCCAGCGCCACAACAATCTGCGCGCAGTAGAAGCGCGTCCTGTTCTCACTAAACCGGCCCGCACGCCCCAAGTGGAAAAACAACTCACCACCTACACAAACACACAAACAGGCCACCAAACAAGATTACATGATCTCTCTCTTGCGCATCAAGTGATTGCATACACACACGCATACATACATACATACGTACATACATAAACACCTTTATGCATACAAGCAATCAAACAAGGAAGCAAACAAAAAACAATCATAAATACATATAGGGGGCGGGACGGCCGCTAGTAGGCGCTTCAATCAGGATGTGTGTGGAGGGGTGCAAACTGGAGGGGCCAAGGCGCACACCGAAAACAGCATTGCCTGTGTAGTAATGCACGACGAGAAAGAGCAAGGTCTACCTGCGTAGTAGTCCATCACGAGGAAAAGCTTCTTCTTGGTCTGAAACGTGTAGCGCATCTGCGCGCCCAGACACAGAGAGGTCATGTGCGCATGGTGCCCTTGCGAGAAAGGTCCCATATCCACAAATGCTTCGCAGTACCACTACTACTCTTATTGCTGCTGCTGATATTACTACTACTACTACTACTACTACTACTACTACTACTACTACTACTAACCCTAACCCTAACCCTAACCCTAACTACTACTACTACTACTAGCACTACTACTACTACTACTACTACTACTACTACTACTACTACTACTACTACTACTACTACTACCACTACTACTACTACTACACTACTACTACTACTACTACTACTACTACTAGCACTACTACTAATACTACTACTACTACTACTACTACTAGCACTACTACTACTACTACTACTACTACTACTACTACTACTACTACTACTACTACTACTACTACTAACGTAATAGTCTACACAAGGTGCGAAGGAATAAAAAAGAGATGGAGAGAGTGCGCAAGGCTAGCGCACGGACGGTGACTATGAAGGGGTGTCGGATGTAGGTCCCGATGCGCTGCTCGGTCTTGGTGTGCTCCACCTACCACCGCACAGCGCCCACACCACACCGCTCCCTTCACACACACACACACACACAGACGCCCACCCCCGCGCCGCCGCCGCCGCCGCGCGCTGGTCACTGCCTCACTGCCCAACATTGACCCACCATGCACATGACTTGCATACATACACCTACCTACGTACCTCCTTGCCAATCTGCCAGCCTGCCTACCGACCTACCGACCTACCTATGTACTTACCTACATGACATACATACATACATACATACATATATACATACATACATTCATACATACATACACACATACATGAATCATGAATGTATGCATGCATCCATGCATGCATACATGCATACATGCATACATACATACTTACATACGTACATACGTACATACATACATACATACATACACACACACACACACATATATATATATATATATGTATATATATACATACATACATACATACACACTTTTATCTTTCTTCCTCACCTGGTTCCTCTTGATGATGTTCAGTTTCTCTAGCGCCTTCATGGCGTAGATCTTGCCCGAGTCGCGCTTTCGCACCAGCATCACCTGCCCCAACACACACATACACACACACACACACAAGCACACACACACACACACACAGCCCGCACCTCCAGCACCTGCCCCCCGCCTCCCCCGCCGCGCACACAGCGTGCACAGCCTTGCCCCCCCCAAACACAAATACACACACACACACACACCACTACGCCTCCCTGTCCTTGCTCTACAGCTGTGGTCCGCCCTTCGCCCCTGACCACCGTGCTGCCCTGTTGTCTGGATGGCAGCCCCAAACCCCAAACCCCAAACCAACAGAAACACCACTACTCAAATAACAGGAAAAGGATACATCACGTATACACATCATAATTACATGAGCGTCTACGCATTTTACATACATACATACATACATATATATATATATATATGCATATATACATATACATATACATATGTGTGTGTATGTGTGTGTGTGTGTGTGAGAGAG
The DNA here is from genome assembly GCA_019918135.1 of Paulinella micropora. Classification (NCBI taxonomy): domain Eukaryota; phylum Cercozoa; class Imbricatea; order Euglyphida; family Paulinellidae; genus Paulinella; species Paulinella micropora. The sequence continues at coordinate 87,304 of WBZZ01006395.1, read as the reverse complement.
AGAGAGAGAGAGAGAGAGAGAGAGAGTTGCGTATGTGAGGGATGAGAGAGAGTTGCGTGTGTGAGGGATGAGAGAGAGAGTTGCGTGTATGAGGGATCGACTGAGTGAGTGAATGAAAGAGTGATTGGGGAGTGAGTGAGTGCGAGAGATTAAGAGAATGAAAGACGCTGTGTGTGTGTGCGTGTGTGTGTGTGTGTCTGTGTGTGTGTGTGTGTGTGTGTGTATGAATCAGTGGGTAGGTGGGTGAGTGAGCAGGTGAGTGAGTGGGTGGTAAGAGAGTGAGTGAATCAGTTAGTGAGTTGAGTGGAGATGCATCAGTCAGTGAGTTGAGTGGGACAACAGGCAGGACCTTGCCAAAACTTCCTTTTCCAATCACCTGCAGACGTGGTGGATTCACTTACATTTACACAATCAAGTAAAGGGATGCACACAAAAATAAGCACACGCATACTCGCCTACATGATTCTAGATACATACTTGCATGTATGCAAGCATACGTACTCAGGCATGAACATCCGTGCTATGCATGCGTGCGTACATGCATGATGGACATGCATTCAAATTGCAAATCATAAATATATCTTTTTTGTGTATTCCCTAAACGTCAATATATACATACATACATACATACATACATACATACATACATACACGCATGCATGCATACATGCACACATACGTACGTATGTACGTACGTACGTACGTACGTACGTACATACATACATAGATACATACATACATACATACAAACATACATACATACATACAAATGCATAAATACATACACATAAATACATACACATACATACATATACATACATACATACATACATACATACGTAATATGCAAGTATACAAACATACATATACTTCATACGCACAGGCGTTCATGTGTCTATAAATATATTTATACATATCAAAGTTTGCATGCATGTATGTGCTATGCAGGCCTGCAGTGCATGCATGGCTGGCTGCGCTGTGCGGTGTTGTGCTGCAGTGCGTGGATGCTGCCTTGAGCAGAATGAAGTGGTCCAGTCCGATCTTCAAGGGCACCTTCACCATGGGCCCCGAGTACTGCCGCTCCCTGCAGCATCAGCACATTGCTTGCTCCCTGAGCGCGGCAGCAGCACAGCAAGGTGGCAGGTAGGCGGGACCGTTGCAGCGGGCCTGCGTGCGGCGACTGCAGTTTGCTTTGGGGAGAAGCCTGCAGCGCGGCCAGCCTCTGCGCCTGCTTCAACAAGGCTGCACGCCAGCGCAGCGCAGAACAAACAAGGGTGCAGCACCAAGATTCCACATGCTGCGCTCGCCCATCTTTCCCTCCCTCCGGTGGGTGCTGTGTCGGAGACCTGCGCGTGCGTGCTGCGGGTCCTTGTTGGCGCCCTTGCTGGGGCTGCCAGGCGCCAGGTGCACGTTGGTCGCGCCGGCCGCCGCAGCAGCAGCCTGCAGCGCGCCCGACGAGGACAAGGCACCACCGGCCGGAGATGAAGAAGCAGAAGGGGAAGAAACATACAAGGAAAAAGCAGAAGAAGAATCAGCAGCGGTACCGCCAGCAGCTGCTCCACCTGCAAGTAACATGTAACAGCGCAGGAAGGGGAGGGTTACGAGGGGAGCAGACATGCTAGCAGCGCAGAGAAAGGTAAAGAAACACCATCCCCTCCAATCCGCCCTCCCCAACACCACACAAACCAATAGGCGTGTATACAAATGCCCCACCCACTTTCACTCCGTTACTGTTATTATTATTATTATTGTTATTATATTATTATTATTATTAGGGAGTACATAGGCCATTGGTCCTTTTCAATGGGCTGATTGGTATAAAGCTCCTAGAGTAATGTTCTATGCCGTCACTTCCTTATTCCACCGATTGGTGTGGAGACTTTCCTTATGGAATGGAGGACTGGATGCACATGGCCTTTTGGCTCAGCAATTGGCAGGAGATACATTATTATTATTATTATTATTATTATTATTATTATTATTATTATCGACACCGTGATAGCCCAGTGGTCAAGTTCTACCATCTGGGCCCTGTCGCCAGTTCGATTCCCGTCGGTGCCACCAGTATTTTCATTGAACATACCGGTCCGTCCGGACCAGTATTTTCATTGAACATACCGGTCCGTCTGGAAGTGTTGGAACTGTCCTTGCGGGGGTGTCATTAGAGCCTATCGTCAATTCTTCGTACTCCCCTCACGGGTGAGACGATGGAGGCACATGTGCAGAAATGCATCAGCCATTGACAGAGAAGCACTATTATTATTATCATTATTATTATTATAATTATCATTATTATTACTATTATTATTATTATTATTATTAGGGAGTACATAGGCCATCGGTCCCTTTCCATGGGCTGATTGGTATAAAGCTCCTAGAGAAATGTTCTATGCCGTCACTTCCTTTATTCCACCGATTGGTGTGGAGACTTTCCTTATGGAATGGAGGATTGGATGCACATGGCCTTTTGGCTCAGCAATTGGCAGACGATACATACATATTATTATTATTATTATTATTATTATTATTATTATTATTATTATTATTATTATTATTATGGACACCGTGATAGCCCAGTGGTCAAGTTCTACCATCTGGGCCATGTCGCCAGTTCGATTCCCGTCGGTGCCACCAGTATTTTCATTGAACATACCGGTCTATTTCTGGACCAGTATTTTCATTGAACATACCGGCCCGTCTGGAAGTGTTGGAACTGCCCTTGCGGGGGTGTCATTAGAGCTTATCGTCAATTCTTCGTACTCCCCTCACGGGTGAGACGATGGAGGCGCATGTGCAGAAATGCATCAGCCATTGACAGAGAAGCAGCAGTATTATTATTATTATTATTATTATTATTATTATTATTATTATTATTATTTAGGGAGTACATAGGCCATCGGTCCTTTCCATGGGCTGATTGGTATAAAGCTCCTAGAGTAATGTTCTATGCCGTCACTTCCTTTATTCCACCGATTGGTGTGGAGACTTTCCTTATGGAATGGAGGACTGGATGCACATGGCCTTTTGGCTCAGCAATTGGCAGGAGATACACTATTATTATTATTATTATTATTATTATTATTATTATTATTATTATTATTATTATTATTATTAGTGGCACCGCGTTAGCCCAGTGGTTAAGGTCTACCATCTGGGACCTGTCGCCAGTTCGATTCCCGTCGGTGCCAGTATTTTCAAAGGATATTTTCTTTGAAAGTATTGGTCGGTCTGGAAGGCTTGGAGCTGCCTTGCGGGGGTGTCAGTAGAGCCTATCGTCAAATCTTCGTACTCCCCTCGCGGGTGAGACGATGGAGGCATATGTGCAGAAATGCATTCGCCATTGACAGAGAAGCACTATTATTATTATTATTACTATTATTATTATTATTATTATTATTATTATTATTATTATTATTATTATTATTATTATTACTATTATTAGGGAGTACATAGGCCATCGGTCCTTTCCATGGGCTGATTGGTATAAAGCTCCTAGAGTAATGTTCTATGCCGTCACTTCCTTTATTCCACCGATTGGTATGGAGACTTTCCTTATGGAATGGAGGACTGGATGCACATGGCCTTTTGGCTCAGCAATTGGCAGGAGATACACTATTACTATTATTATTATTATTATTATTATTATTATTATTATTATTATTATTGCGCTCTCTCTCTCTCTCTTCTCTTCTCTCTTCTCTCTCTCTCTCTCTCTCTCTCTATCTCTATCTCTTCACCTCTCCCTGGCACGTTTGACACATGCGTTATTTGTGTTTCAATGATAGAGATGCACATGTTTGGATGTGGAGTGTTGGACCGGCCACTAGCGTGGCGCCGCGCTCAGGCGAGCCCGCCGCTGCACACACACACACACACACACACACACATACACACACATACACACACGCACAACACACAGTACACCTCAAAGCACAGCACCAACCTACCGCTCGACACACGTGCATCTAGAAGTGGTGTGGCATATGCATAAAGATACATCAAGGGTGTGGTGTTGTGTTCAGTAAGTCAGTCGCCAGCTGCTTGCCGGCAGCATGGTGTGTGTGCATGTGTGCATGTGTGCAGGTGCCAGGACGTGCGAACATGCACAGCAGTCTGGCAGACTGAGCAGCGCATCTCTCCGCAGCACGCACCAGCTGTGGAATTTCTATCTAGGCATAGATCTAGCTGCAACACGGACTATAATGCGAGTGCAACATGCACCAGGTGCAGCTATAGAGCGCTGCAACACATACAAGCTGCGGACTGTATCCAGCGCCAGGTGCGCACTCTGTCTAGGTGTACACCTAGCTGCAAGAGGGTATACCGTGCGAGTGCAACATGCACCAGGTGCGGACTCTATTTAGCGATAGAGCTAGCTGCAACACGGACCAGCTGCGGACTGCATCTCGTGCCGCACCAGGTGCGGACTGTCTATCTAGCTACAGACCTAGCTGCACCACGGACCAGCTGCGAGTGCAGCATGCAGCAGGTACGGACTGCCTATCTAGCTACAGACCTAGGGCCGTAGCGATAGGGTCGGTGGTTGGAAGTGGGAGTCCGTGCGTCAGCGCGCTAAAAGGTCCAGCAGCTGCAGTGGACGCAGCCTGCGAGGCCAGTGCGACTTTTGTCACTCCGGCGGTTGTTGTCCGCAAGGACGAAGGCGATGGCGTAGGAACAGGAACAGCAGCAGCAGCAGCAGCAGCAGCAGAAGAAGAAGAAGAAGAAGAAGATAATGATGAGGATGATGAGGATGATGAGGAGAAAGAAGAGGTGGAGGAATGGGCCGGCAGCACAGGTGAGGTGT
>WBZZ01006395.1:57500-67500 GCA_019918135.1 Paulinella micropora | reverse complement strand
ATGCAAGTATGTATGTATGTATGTATGTATGTATGTATGTATGCATGCATGCATGTATGTATGTATGTATGTATGTATGTATGTATGTATGTATGTATGTATGTGCGTACTCACATATGTATGTATGTATGTATGTATGTATATTTCAGGCACGCGACCTTGTCGGTCTCATGTTGTACGTTGCCCAATTCACCTATCCACACCAGCCCAGAATACATGTATACATGTATACATGGGAAGCCAGGACAAGGCCCTGGTGCAAGTTCAGGCAAAGCCGTGTGCGCCATGTTACAGCAGCCTGTGCGCCACGTGTGTCGGGGCTTGTGCAGCCTGACCGAGTCCGGCGTCGTCCGAGCCCAGCTCGAAGTCCTGGTCTGCGTAACGGTTCACCACCTCCATCTCCTTCTCACGCTCCATCTAAGACACGCAACACACAAAAAGAAGAAGAAAGAGAAAAGGGAGAAAGATAGAGGTTGAGAAAGCCAAAGAGAGAGAGAGAGAGAGAGAGAGAGAAAGGATAGAGAGAAAGCGATAGAGAGAGAGAGAGAGAGAGGGGGGGGGAGGTGTGGTGGGGTCTACAAACCTGCGCCTTCTTGAGACGTGTCTGCTTGAGACGGTACAGACGAACCTGCAGACAGGCACACGTACATACATGATTGCATATATACACACATACATAACACATGCATACATACTTACATGCTTACTTTTACATACACACATACATACATATGTCCATATATGTGTTGCGGTTGCACCTTCCAGATGTTGCGGAAGGACATGACGAAGAAGGCTACGATCAGACCTGCCACACACATACACACACAAACCAGTAGAAAAAACAATGCTTATATAGGTGGAGAGAGAAAAAAGGACAAAGGGTTGTATGGCGTCTGATGTCTGTGTGTGTGTGTGTGTCTGTGTTTGGAAAGGGGGGGGGGGGGGGGAGGGGCTGGAGGGTGTATGCTGGACCGATGGTGATGATGATGAGGAGCACGGACAGCAGCCGGTCGGCCAGCGAGTTGTAGGTCGCCACCGTGTCGTCCACTAGCATCAGGTACACCATGTTGTAGATCGCCACCTGCCACAACAACACACACACACACCCCACCTTGGCTGCTGCCCTCCCACCTGTCCCCAGCACATGGTGCAGCAAGCAAGGAATAACAAAAAAAAGAGGGAGGGAGGGGGTGAGAGAAGGGGAAAACAAAGAAGCAAAGGTTGTTTTGGGGAGAGAGTGTTTGTAAGAGAGAAAGAGAGAGACCTGGCAGAAGAGGGCCAGGCGGTCATCGCCTTTGCGCGTGTACGGCTTGGTGACTAGTATGATCATGATGTAGGCAGTGATGGTAAAGAGGCCAATCTGGAACGCCTTGTCCCTGTCAAAGAACTGCACACACCACCCGCGCCAGAAAGCACACATCACCCAGCAGGAGGCAGAGACACAACGAGAGAGAGAGAGAGAGAGAGAGAGAGAGAGAGAGAGAGAGAGAGAGAATACACAAGACCAGAAAGGAAGGTTTGGCATGAATAATCTCTTGAGGTGTGTGTGTGTGTGTGTTTGAAAAGAAGGCATATGTTGTGTGCATTTGTGCTTGGGGGGTTTAGCAAGCAGACTATGTTCGTGTGCGACAGAGAAAATATATAAGAGAGGAAGATATGTGTATATGTATACACATATAGAGAAAGATGAAGAGAGAGAGAGAGAGAGAGAGAGAGAGAAAGGAAGCAATCCAAGAAGGAGACGTGGTGGAGAGAGGGCGGTGTTGCGTGTGCGACCTGCAGGAGGCTGGTCATGATCACCTTGTTCAGCATGTCCACCGTCTCGAACCACCACATCCTGCAAAGCCATATTCTTACGTCGATCAAGCTAGCAACATGCCTGCATATCGCATGTGGCTGTCGATGGATACAGCCACGCACTCGCTGCAGCAGCGTCGCATACCCACCCAACTCACTGCAGGCATGTCTCTCCACATGGCTCCAGCTGCCAGCTAGCTTCCTGTTCAAGTTGCATACAAGAACCACCACCACAACCACCAGAACCACAACCACCAGAACCATCACAAAACAAGCAAGGAAACGAACCAAACCACAAACAGACAAACAAGCAGCACAAGCGCCGGCGCGGCGAGGCATGATGCGCTGACCGGGAGGTGTAGGCCATGTAGAGGAACCCGTACTGTAGCTTGACAGAGGGCGAGCTGAGGATCTCGGCGCGGTGGCGGCGGATGCACCAGAAGTAGGCCACCGGGATTCCGATCGGGTAGAGCACCAGACCGATGATGGCCACCGGCAAGTAGGCGTACCAGCGCTCGTCGTGGCACGGCAAAGACAGGTCAGTCAACAAGTAGGACTGACCTGCCACCTCCTTGCACTGGAAGAATGCTGCACACAGCAACCAAGCAGTCAGTCAGTGTGTGTGTGTGTGTGTATGTGTGTGTGTGTGTGTGTGTGTGTGTGTGTGTCCGTGCTCGTTTCATGGCCGATGAGATCGTGTGTTGGCGTGTTGCCTGCCCCTCCTTTCGAAGAAAGCTATGAAGCTTGTCTGTCTGTCTGTCTGTATGTCTCTATGTACGTCTTCTTCTTGTGTTGAGTACCAATGATGGTAGAAGACTGCTTGGGGTAGATGAGGAAAAACGTAAACAACACCAACCTGCGACATACACGAATGTACATACATGCATAAGCTTACATACATACATACATACATACATACATACATATGTGCTGGATATCTGGTCGTAGGACCCCTTGATATCTGAGCATTTAGTAGGAGTATGGTATGGTATGGTGTGTGTATGTGTGGTGTGTGACCGTGTCATCTGGTAGTAGGAGCGCTGTATGCGGTAGCGCTTCTCCATCATGATGCGCTCGCGCAACGACTCGTCAGTGCTACTGCCAATCTGCAACACACAACAGACCACCACACACACACACACACACACACTATATATATATATATATATATATATATATGTTCATGTAGATATGCATATATATTTTCATGTAGATATGCATGTATGTATCCATCCATACACGCATGTGTGTTCATTTTGACCTTGTTGTTGGCGATCCATCTGGCTCGCAGAATCTTGGGCAGCAGGTAGAAGAGACAGGTGGCGAAGATCACCACGGGCGGCGTGAACAGAGCAACCCACAACTTCTCGTAGTAGGACACAGTCGCCAAACAACCTGCGTGTGAGTGACTGTGTATGTGTGTGTGTGTGTGTTTATGTAGACAGGTGGGCGCGTTGTTGGGTGTGGGTGTAGATGTGGGTGTGGGAGCAGGTGAGAATGTATGTATGTATGTATGTATGTATGTACGTATGTATGTAATGTATGTATGTATGTCTATCTACCCAGTGTCTGCCAGGGGATGAAGTCTAGGTTGAGGAAGTCGAAGCCGGCGATGAAGTTGGCGAACAGCGTGGGCCACGACATGTACAGCGAAGCCGTCAAAGTCGTCACCACCTGCAAGTGCGTGGCATGTGTGAGTGTGTGTATGTATGAGATGTATGTATTAATGTATGTATATATGTATGTATGTATGTATGTATGTATGTATACCTGGAAGAAACTTAGCAGGATCTTCATCTTGTAGACGAAGCTGTCAGGCAACACAACAACACAACGCACAGCACACGGAGTGGAGTGTGTTCACAGCGCTGACTAGCTTGGCCTTTCCAGTCCAGCGCCGCCACCTGCCGTGCACTAGATTTCTCTCTCTCTCCTCTCTCTCTCTCTCTCTCTCTCTCTCTCTCTCTCTCTTCTCCCCCTCCCCACTTTCCCCCCCCCCCCCCTTTCTCTCTTTCTCTCTCTCTTTCTCTCTCTCTTTCTCTCTCTCTTTCTCTCTCTCTCTCTATCTCTCTCTCTATCTCTCTCTCTCTCTCTCTCTCTCTCTCTCTCTCTCTCTCTCTCTCTCTTTCTCTTCCCTCTCTGGTGGACCTTGGTGCGGATCGCGAGTACTTCTGGTGCTTGCGCGTGTAGGTCTGGTCTGCGAACTGCTCGATGACGGAGTAATACACCTGTCAACCACAGCCCGCCATACAATATACATACATACATACATACATACATACATACATACATACATACATACATATATATATATATATATATATATATATATATATATATATATATATGTGTGTGTGTGTGTGTGTGTGTGTGTGTGAGTGTGGTGTTGTGTGTCATGCGTTACCTCCTCTTCTTCCGAGCCGTTGTTGATGCCGGTGTACGATCTGGTCTTGAGCAGCGCGTGCGGCATGGTCTTGACCGTGTTGTTCGGAAACATCTTGCTAAGCTCCTCCTGCTGACGACGACGAGTCGCCTAACCATGCCATCACGCAGGTATGTATGTATACGTGTGTATATATGTATATATGTATATATGTATGTATGTATGTATGTATGTATTTGCGTGTATGTCGTGGACACGCACAGCACAGCCTGCGCCCTACCGCCCCTATGCATAAGAATACAAGAGAAGAAAAAGAAATATATGCGTTTGTATCTGTTCTTAAATATCTCGCAGGCATGTGTGTCTGCATGTCTCAAAACAGCTTTTAGTGGGCTCTGCAGTATGTGTTATGTATTGTTGTGTTGCCGCGACCTTAAAGAGTTCGTAGTTGCCTCGCAGCACAAAGTAGAACATCGCCACCATCAGCTAAGCACATCACACACAGCGCGACCATCAGCGTTGCACACCACACACAGCGGAACCATCAGTTTTGCATACCGCACACAGCCCAGCACCGACTGAACCCCCGTGCATCGATTCAAGACTGCCAGCTGCTATGTTCTTGCTGTGTGCCCGAGTGTGGCCCGGACAAGAGCGCCCAGAGCACACAGCAGGGCCTGCTATGCTATGCTAAGCTATGCTATGCTATGCGATGTACCCTAATGAGCACAAGCGTGAAGAGGCAGGAGAAGAGCAGCAACTTGCGCTTGGTGGGACAGAGCAGGCTATGCAATGTTATGTGCTATGCTATGCTATGCTATGCTATGCTATGCTATGCTATGCGATGTACCCCGATCAGCAAGAAGAGGCAGGAGAAGAGCAGCGACTTGCGCTTGGTGGGACAGAGCAGGCTATGCTATGCTATGCTATGGTATGCTATGCTATGCGATGTACCCCGATCAGCACGAGCGTGAAGAGGCTTGAGAAGAGCATCGATTTGCGCTTGTTGGGACAGAGCCGGCACGCACCCGAAGTGGTCACCGCGAAAAAGTTGTCCTCACACTAACACAACGCAAACACATGTATGTATGTATGTATGTATGTGTGTATGTATGTATGTTTTACAAGCAAGCACAAGGCGTAGAGCAGTCAGAGGTATATTGTGTGTGAGTCGATATGCATGTGTCTAGGTATGTTGGTGTGGATGTGTGCGCTCGTGGTGTGTGTATGTATAGTGCACGATGTGTGTTCTACCTGCGCACACAGCGGTCCCATGCGGTGTTCGCTGCAGCTTGGACCCAACCTGCGTGTGTGCACGCACAAAACATGGGCATGTATGCGTGTTTCTGTGTGCATGCATCGTAAACACGCGCATATTTGGTCCATCAGCTCTACATATCCGTGTGCATTGATAAAAATTTAGGCACATGTATGTATGTATGTAGATAGATAGATAGATAGATAGATAGATAGATAGATAGATAGATAGATAGATAGATAGATAGATAGATAGATAGATGTACCCGCCGATGCAGTGTTCCTCGACGATGCAGCGGTAGAATATCAAAGGATCGCTGTCCTGCCCCGGGGCTGCAACCTGCGCACACAGAACAGACTGTGTAACACACTCAACAGACAGCTCGACATGCAGACGTGAAGACCTGCATGCATAAGGATAGAAAGATATGCATGTAAACAGACAAACTCGTATGCAAAAATGCACAAGACATACACAGATAGCATGGGGTACGAAAAAAGAAAAGAGATGGGGTGGTGGTGGTGGGGTGGGGTGTGTGATTGGGCGCAAGGATGTGTGTGTGTGTGTGTGTGTGTTTGTGACCGCGTTGCCGATGCAGTAGGATCCCACGCAGTACGCGGCGAGGCTGGAGTTGCTGGGCAGGTCGTCGGTCAGCGACAGCTCGTCGTCGCCCTCAGGCTTGGGCTCGATCGGCCGCCAGTAGCCTGCAGCACAGACATAACAGACATAGCAGACAGACATACATTACATAAATACATAACATACATACATACATACATACATACATACATACATATTTCATACATGCATACATGCATACATACATGCATAGATATCAAGATACCTCTGCGTGAGGAGATTGTGCGCAGCGTGATGCCGGGCACCGTGCAGGCCGCGCCTACAGATATAGATATAGATATAGATATAGATATAGATATAGATATAGATATAGATATAGATATAGATATAGATATGGATATAGATATAGATACAGATATCGATTATAGATATCGAGTATAGATATCGAGTATAGATATAGATATAGATATAGATATAGATATAGATATAGATATAGATATAGATATAGATATAGATATAGATATAGATATAGATATAGATATAGATATATAGATATAGATATATAGATATAGATATAGATATATATGCGTTTTTTTTTGGGGGGGGGGGCGGGGTATTGGAGGTTTAGGGGGCAGTGTGTTGGCAGGCACGCACCTTCGGGACATGGAATGCACTTGGCTGTTTCCACGTCGTCGCCAGCCCTACATAGCACGCATTCACAAGCGCAGACCTGGTACACAAATGTATACACATATACATGCATATGCATATGCATGCATGGTTACTTGTACATACATTCGCATGTGAATATACGAGTAACACATAAAAATGTATGCACATGTGCCCCCGCACACACGCATACGCCTAAAGACATCGATCACGTGCACACATTTACAGATTGCACGCACATGAGCATGCTTACATAGACAGATGCACATATGACTGCAGAGACAGTATGCCACATCCACAACCGGCTTGGTTGACACATTGTGTGCGGCTGCAGGCTGGGCAGTTACCGATCGGGCACGTAGACGTAGCCTGCCTGGCACTTGCACACTGTGCTGATCTCAGCACTGCGCAACACACACACACACATACACACATACATACATACATACATACATACATACATACGTACATACATACATACATACACATACATACATACATACATACATACATACATACATATGTACATACATACATACATACGTACATACGTACCTGAATGCGAACTTGGGGCAGGCCTTGCACTTGATGCCTCCCTCTCGCTCCATGATGTAGTCCGGCGGACACTCATCGCACGAGTCCTTGGCAGCTACATACACACAAGCCCGCAACACACACACACGCACACATACACGCATGCATGCGTTCATAGACACTCCCATGCATACGTGCTGTTGCACATATCAAACGCATACATGCGTAGCTGTGCGTAGTTGGCTGCCTGATGGAGATTGTGCATGTGTGAAGTGCACCTCCGTTGGCGAAGCGACCGGGCTGGCACATGTCGCAGCTGGAGTGGCCGGGCTCATTCTGGTAGGTCCCAATCGTGCACGCTGCCATACGTGCAAGCACAACCCACATCACACACCGCGCCACAGGCAAGCACAATCCACATACATACTTAGCGTGAATGCAAACCTACATATATATCAAAAGATATCTATGTGCATGCATACACACGAATGCATGCATGGCTACATACCTTTGCATGCAATGGCCTCGATTCCGCTGTACCAGCCGGGCTCGCACGCACGACAGACCGGCCCTGCACAACATGGTATTGTCATGTCTTGGTTTGTATACATTTACAAAATAACTGTTGTGTGGCGGCGGCATGTGGTGAAAAAGAAGAGGCGGGGGGGGGGGGGGGGGGCAAGGAGGGAGGGTTGGGTGTGTACCGCCTGCTTGGTCGTTGTAGTAGCCGGACGCGCAGGGCTTGCAGAGCTGAATGCCCGAGGAGTAGTCTGCTCGCACAGACAACACAGCAACGCAGCACACACACACACACAACACACAGAGCGAAAGTAAATAGACGATGATTAAAAAAAGGTCCGATTAACAAGTAGAAGCGAACAGGTAGCCAAGAACAAGCTCACAAGACAGCGTGAGGAGCCATGTACCGGTGGTTCTGCCCGGGGGGCACTGGTCGCAAAAATTACTGCCCTCTTCCCTGCACACAAAACCCAGCAGCGATTGCTGCCATCACTGTGCCAAGGCAAGGCTGCTGCGGACTGCTTCGCAAAAAGCACAACGAGTGCGAACACACTTTGCGAAGGAGCTTGCGGGCATTCAGAACTGGAATGGCGTGTTTTCTACAGCACAGGCTCACTGCAAGCAATTGGTTTCAGCTATCTATCTATCTATCTATCTATCTATCTATCTATCTATCTATCTATCTATCTATCTATCTATCTGTCTATCTGTCTATCTATCTATCTATCTATCTATCTATCTATCTATCTATCTATCTATCTATCTATCTATCTATCTATCTCCTGTGTTTTCCAGAGTGCGCTGTCAGATGGCGAAGCCTGGCGCGCAGTCCAGACACGTGGATTGTTATCTATCTGTCCATCTATCTCATCTACTAAAGAGGTGAGGTATGACCAGTTGGCGAAGCCTGGCGCGCAGTCCAGACACGTAGATTGTGCTCGCAGCTTGTTGTACTTCCCCACCGGACAGTCTATGTCATCATCATCATCATCAGCAGCAGCAGCAGCAGCATGACACGTGGTGGATTGTGCCCGCAGCTTGTTAAGGAACAGTCTGCACATGTATGTATGTATGTATGTATGTATGTATTTATGTATGGCATGTATGCATGTATGTATGTATGCCGCAGCACACGTGCCACCTGTAACGGGAACAGCCAGCCTTAACCATACATGCGCACACACAGAACAACCCCACCCACACATACGTGGACAGGGCCGCCGCGCTGTAGGTGGCACGCACGAAACAACACACATGCGACAGCCAGAAAGACACTTTGCGCGCACAAGGTACGTAAGAATGGTAGCCGACAAAAGGTACGTAAGAATGGTAGCCGACTGAACGGACAGACGGGACATGAAACACAGAGGACTCAGCGCTGGCAACAGCAGCAGCAGCAGCAGCCTGGGTGTGCTGGGTGTGCACAGGAGACCGCTGCAGGCGCCCCCGTTGCCCGCGCTCTTTGCAAACGTCCCCGGCTCGCACGGTGTACACGTGTTGCCTAAGCAAACAACCACATAGCACATACACACCTACACGCTGCATCAGCGCGCACAAAGAAGCCTCTTACACATGCAGGTCTACACTCGTAGAGTCTGACCTTTGCAGATGCATGAATACACGTGTGCAGGTGTAGCTATATGCATACGTTTGAAAATCTTTATACACAGACATAAGTATACAGAAGCAGTAGGCATGCGTATCTATGTATGTACGTCTAAGACCTCCTTCCTTGTCGTTGGCGTATCCAGGCATGCAGTCCAGACAGACAGCCTAATTCAATCACAGTTTGCAATCTGAATTTCTGCATGCGTGTACACAACCACCCTAAGCCAAAACTTTTCTTCCTCTCTCATTCATCGAACATGCAATTCTTTTAATCGCTCACACAATCTGCTAGGTTTGACAGGTTAAAAATTGTGGCGACTTTGGCCGCAAGATGCGTTGGGTAGCTGAGCTGGGCCTGTGGTGGCACCGGCGGTGGCAACGGCGGTGGCAACGGCGGTGGCAAACTGACCTGGCCTGCGCGCGCCTGGTACCGACCGGGCAAACACGGCGTGCAAGATTGCTTGCCTGATAACACGCAAACACACACAAGGTGGTGATAGATGGATAGGTTATGTAGGTAGGTAGGCAGGTCGGTAGGTCGGTAGGTAGGTGGATAGTGCATAGGTATCTATCTGTCTATCTAACTATCTAACTATCTATCTATCTATCTATCTATCTATCTATCTATCTATCTATCTATCTATCTATCTATC
>WBZZ01006395.1:35000-52500 GCA_019918135.1 Paulinella micropora | reverse complement strand
GAAGAAGCCGGGAATGCATGCGCTGCAAGCGGTGGAGGCCGCCAGCGACGCAAAGCCCGCGTCACACTTGCGACACGCGTCACCCGTCTTGTTGCTGCAGCACACCACATCGCATCACATGACATACACATACACACACACATACACACCAAGACGACACTTGCAACGATAGGACAAAATGCACATACGATACACTTGCGCCAAAAGGTAGCATGGGGGCATGGTGCATGCATGGGCGTATGTAACATGGGCTTCAAGAAAAAGATAGCTAGACAAACAGACTAGTAGGTAAGCAGGTAGATAGATAGATAGGTAGGCAGGAAGATAGATAGGTAGGTAGGCAGGCAGGTAGGTAGATGTGATGTGATGTGTGTGTGAACCGGTAGGTGCCTGCGGGGCAGTCTCTGCACTGCAGCGCCGCGTTCAGCGCAAACGTGCCTAGAGACATAGCATACATACATACATACATACATACATACATATATAACATACATACATAACATACATACATAACATACATACATAACATACATACATACATACATACATACATACATACATACATACATGCATACATACATACATACATACATGCATACATACATACATACATACATACATACATACATACATACATACATACATACATACATACATACATACATACAGACATACATACATACATACAGACCAGGTGGGCAGGTGAGACAACCCGTGCTTCCAGGCTGCGTCGCGACCGTGCCTGTGCATGCACGCAGCACATACAACCGCACACTTTCCTTTCCATTTGTTACATTCATGTTATTATATATGGACATACAAAATAGTCATATGTATTTATGAAAGATATATGTTTCAAAGTTTACATGTATGTGTATTTGTGTGTGTGTGTGTGTGTGTGCGTGAAGGTACCGGGCAGGCAGGACTGACAAGTGGACTCACCGTCTTGGGCTACAAGAGAGAGAGAGAGAGAGAGAGAGAGAGAGAGAGAGAGGAGAGAGAGGAGAGAGAGGAGAGAGAGAGAGAGAGAGAGAGAGAGAGAGAGAGAGAGAGAGAGGAAGAGAGAAAGAGAGAGACAGAGAGAGAGAGAGAGAGAAAGAGAGAAAGAGAGAGAGAGAGCGAGCGCAAGAGAGCCGGCGCAAGTGTGAGATTTGTGGAGCAGAACAGGCAGGCAATTGGGCAGCAGCAGCAGGGGCTGTGCCAAGGCGGTGTGTTGCCTGCGAGGAAGCGTGTGTGTGTCTGTGTGTGTGTGTGTGTGTGTTGCCTGCGAAGAAGCCTGGTTGGCAGATGACGCAGCTGCCTCCGCTGTTCGGATTGGCGTAGCCTGCAGAACACTTGCTGCAGAGCGCAGAGCTGCGCGCGGAAAACTCACCCACCTGGGACGAACCGCACACAACACGAGCTGAACAGTGCGTACTGGCCGCTCACGCTTATTTTCTCGCAAGAAGGAAGAGAGAGAGAGAGACACACACACATACACACACAGAGACAGAGAGAGAGAGAGAGAGAGAGAGAAAGCGCTAGCAATTTACTTTGCGAGAGAGAGAGAGAGAGAGAGAGAGAGAGAGCGAGAGAGAGAGAGAGAGAGAGAGAGAGAGAGAGAGAGAGAGAAAGCGCGAGCAATTTACTTTGCAAGGCTGGCACTCGGTGGCCCTGTGTGTGCTGGCATTGTAGCCCGCCTCGCATGCCACACACTCGCTCGCGCCTAACAACCACAGCGTACAACACTCTAGCTACTGCCCACATGCCAGCAAAGTAGAAGAAAAACTGGGAAAACACAAAAACGCAAAAAGAATTTCACGGAAACAAGAGAGATACAAAGTACTAAAATTGAGCAGCGTTTTTCCTTCTTTTTTTATGGCCCCTGCAATTCAGTCACTATTTATGTCGTTGCTGTTGTCGCTGCTGTGCTTTGATTTCATGCTGCTCTTGTTCGTTCGTGCTGCTTTTGCTTTGTGTGTGCTGGGCAGCTGCAGCCAGCAGACCTAACCCAGAGTAGTACCCCGGCTCGCACTCCTCACACGTCGGGCCTGACACAAGCATACACGCACACATTTGTAACCCTACATTCGGTCGCATATCTACCTAGATAGGTATTCAAGCATGAGCATACATATATTTTGATATGCATCCGTGTATATATCTACATGCAGAGGTTAACCATGCAGGCCAAGAGAAAATTGGTAAGGTAAAGGACCAAGATTGTTGGAGGCTGTTCCGTTCACACAGGGCACACACAGACCATCCTGA
Source organism: Paulinella micropora (assembly GCA_019918135.1). NCBI lineage: Eukaryota > Cercozoa > Imbricatea > Euglyphida > Paulinellidae > Paulinella > Paulinella micropora. Next base: position 50,250 of record WBZZ01006395.1, on the reverse strand, counting down.
CACATCCACACAAGACGAACGCTAAGACAGGCCCATGCAAAGCGCACAGTTCTGTCTCAGGCGCCATCAACCAAGCTGCACTCTGCGTGCTGCTTAGTCTCCGTATACTCTACTCCGGTTTGTTTTCCTGAAGCTTCTTCTTGCATCCCTTCTTCCTATCCTCCTGTCTCCATCACCACCTGCGCCCTTCCTTCCTCCCTCCCCCCCCCCCCTTCCCCCCCCCCCCCCCCCCCCCCCCACTATCTTGCTCTGGCACGCACACCTCATTCTGTTGCTGGCCGAGGCCGCACGGGGCGAACTCGAAGTAGGCGTATTCTGTTGGCGCCTCAATTATGGAGTCAGTAATGGCCATGCGGTGCCACAACGTCAGCCGGTAGGGTCCCTCGCCTACCACAAACGCACAACATCCACTGCCAAACAGACTTGGCTCAGACCCGCTTACAATCCAAAGTTGCAATATGCCCCATGTACCAAACTGACAGAGACTCAAACCCTTTTGCAATCAAGTTTGAAATATGTGCTGCCCATCTGCCAGTTGAAATGAAGCTGCCACGCAAGTAGGAAATCAGTCTTCATTGTTGTTGTCCTCGCTTGCTCTGTTTGCATGTATCTGAGTGTAATCTTCTTTCGCACGAAAGAATCCATCTACGCATAGGCCAGCAAAAGAGCCAAGCAGCTCGCACGCCTGTGTTGGTGTATGAACATCTCCGCTGCTGGCTATTGTTGATAGATAGATAGATAAATAGGTAGATAGATAGATAGATAGATAGATAGATAGATAGATAGATAGATAGATAGATAGATAGATAGATAAATAGATAGATAAATAGATAGATAGATTAGCATGTGGGGCCTGGTTGACCTGCAACGCCTGCGGGCAGCTGGCAGCTGATGGCCTCGTCCCAGCTGTTGGGCGCCGCCATAACCAGCCCGATCGCCACACGACGCACGTCTGAGCCTGCACGCCACAACACAGCCACCATCAGATACGGCACGATCATTGCACCCTGACCCAGACCGCACTATGCTTTTTGTTTGTATTGTTTTTGGACTGTGTGCCTGTCTATGTATCCCAATTCTTCACTTTTTGAACTGGTGCTTTGCCAGAAAAATGCAAAAAGAATAGAATAATCGTGATATTCGTCGACGTATATGTGTTGTGTGTGTATGTTTGTGTGGGTTATGCAAGCAAATGGATTGGTGGAAGGGTCGGGGAGCGGGTGGGTCATATGACTAGGCGGCGAGTCACTCACAATTCTCGTAGTCGTCCACGGTCACAAGCGGCAGTTCCTCTCCGCCGAAGTGCTGTCCCACGATGGTGATGCGTTGTCCCGCACGCGAGCAGCCGCTGCAACAACACATGCCACCAGCGCTGTGAGAACACCTGCCACTGCCGCAAAGGCCACAGCCCCATCTGCAACAACGCACTCTAATTTTGAAGTATCCAAAATATATTCTCTGAGGCAGAACACTGACGGAGAAAGCAAGGTGGGGAGAAGTAAGAACAAGTGATCAGAGGCCATGTGTGAGCTGAGGCTTTGGCAGGGAGCTCTGTTACCGCACGAGAAGGCTGGTGGTGGCCTCGGGGCCCACCACCTGCAGGCTGGCGGGCTCGCAACCCGTGATGTTCTGCAGTACCGGCCCCGCATATTGCACCAGCGGCTGAGCCTGCACACCCCAGCACACACAACAGTTAAGCCCTTCTTTAGTCTAACTAGCACGGTAATTCATTTTGATTTTCTTTTCCAGTGCCCAGATAGTGCATTTTTCAACCCATAGCCTGCCGCAGCCTTTTTTCTTTTCTACTGCTTCAAGGCTATCTTTTTTAATCTACTCTTACTTCAATCCTGTGCTTTGTCAGACCTTGTCCCAGGCTATGTCTTGCACCACGGCTAGCCCCAGCCGATAGGGCAGCGCATAGAGCACGCCTGCGCCGGGCGGCAGGTCGCAGGTGATGAAGGTGTCGTTTTTCTTGGTGAAGTTTTCGCACGGTTCCCAGTTCAGCAGCATGCCTGCGTCCACCACCGAGTTGAACACGAAGCCTGCAACACAGCGACACAAGCACAGCACAGACAGATAGCACACCATGCTGAAAGTCCTTCAAAGCAAGCATAGGCCTGCAACAAACTAGCAACGCGACTTAGTGCAGAACGAAGAAGACACATTAGCTCATGATCTGCAACCCTGGCTGGCACAGAACTGAATACGCACCCAAGATGATAAGTTTTCCGTCGCGCGTGAAGCCCGAGGTAGGGCAGTTGAGAAGCCGGTCGCCTTTCTGCTGACAGCCTGTCCATCACGCACAAACTGGACTGTGCTTGGCACAAACTCAATAACATACCTTCAACATACCAAAAAGGACCAACAGATTCAGAGAGAGAAAGAGAGAGAGAGAGAGAGAGAAAGAGAAAGAGAGAGAGAGAGAGAGAGAAAGAAAGAGAGAAAAAAAGAGAGAGAGAAAGAGAGAGAAGGAGAGAGAAAGAGAGAGAAAGAGAGAGAGAGAGACAGAGAGAGACAGAGAGAGAGGGAGAGAGGGAGAGAGAGAGGGAGAGAGGGAGAGAGAGAGGGAGAGAGGGAGAGAGAGACAGAGAGAGACAGAGAGAGACAGAGAGAGACAGAGAGAGACAGAGAGAGAGGGAGAGAGGGAGAGAGAGAGAGAGAGAGAGAGAGAGAGAGAGAGAGATGCAGAGAGATGTAGAGAGAGGCAGAGAGAGGCAGAGAGAGGCAGAGAGAGGCAGAGAGAGGCAGAGACAAGGGACAGGCAGGGAGAGAGAGAGACAGGCAGAGAGGCAGAGAGAGGCAGAGAGAGAGGCAGAGAGAGAGGCAGAGAGAGAGGCAGAGAGAGAGGCAGAGAGAGAGGCAGAGAGAGAGGCAGAGAGAGAGGCAGAGAAAGAGGCAGAGAGAGAGAGAGAGAGGCAGAGAGAGAGAGAGAGAGAGAGAGAGAGAGAGAGAGAGAGAGAGAGAGAGAGGCAGAGAGAGAGGCAGAGAGAAAGACAGAGAGACAGAGACGGAGAGAGGCAGAGAGAGCGCGCAAGAGAGAGAGAGAGGCAGAGAGAGAGATAGAGAGAGATAGAGAGAGAGAGAGAGAGAGAGAGAGAGAGCAAGCTGACCGCGCAGGTCTGGGCTGCCTGCCGCAGGGGAGAAGATGGTGACTTTGTTCACCACCAGCAGGTCGGGGTAAGAGAACTTGTCAGTACTCTTGGTATACAGCGCAGTCTGCACAACAAGGAAACAACAACATGCGTGGCTGGATGGAGATTCAAAAGAGGACATGCTAGGCGGATAGAAACAGTAATGATGGTCATGAAGAGATAAGAGAAAAAGAAGCAGGAGCTGGTAAGTGGAAGTAGACATCAAAAAGGAAAGAAAGAAAGAACAAACGAAGCATGGGAAAGGGGTAGATGCTTGGAAGGCAGGCTGAGAGGGGAAGAACCGCTGCGTCGGGCCCGGCGCGAATGTGCAAGACCAGCTTGGAGCCATAGCCTGACCACCAGACACACACACACACACACACGCCAATATCGGCCCTTGCCATCACACTTACCCAACGCTTGTTTTAGGACTTCTGAGAATATCTCTAAAGAACAGAACATCAAGAGTTGAGGGATGCCAACATATTGAATTTCAACGATGTCTAAATGCAAAATTATAAATACCGTCAACGATAACCACCAAGACAAGACAAACGGCAAGGGCAGAAGAACAGGCTGTGACCTGTGTAGGCAGGAGTGCAGCGCCAGGTGCGCGCATCGAAGGGCGGCGACGGCTGCAGCGAACTCACACGAATTTGCTATTCAATGCACACACACAGCTCCAACTTGCCTCCATCCTTTCTATCTTTATTTCTTGCTCTCTCTCTCTCTCTCTCTCTCTCTCTCTCTCTCTCTCTCTCTCGCTGGAGCGGCTGGGACCGTGAATTTGGTGCATTTAATAGTCAATTCGTCCCAGCTCGCGTCCTCGGGGCCCAAGAAGATCTGAATGTAACTGTTGGTTGCGTTCACATCTGACACAGACCAAAACAGCAAGACAGTGAGTGCTTGTGCACGCGTTTGCATTCCCTTAGCCTGTTCTCAACATGTACGAAGAAAAGAAGGTAAAAAATAGAAAATTTTTACAGACACGCGAAACAAAGCATTAGTGATTTCCATGAGGCTGTAAGAGGGAAAAGTAAAGAAGACGATGAGTGAGACCCTCGGGTATGTGTATGATATCGAAGTAGATCGGGGGGGTCAGGCGCTGCTCCGCGGTCAGGCTGGACTGTCCAAACAACCACGGACTCCAACGAAGCGACACCGGCCAGTAGGATGGCGAGAGATAAATCACTCTGAAAACACATTTAGACAGAGAGAGAAAGATGGAGAGAGAGAGAGATAGAAAGGGATTGTGGGCTTCTGGCTCTTTCTGTGTCTCTCAATCGAAATTGTATTTTTATATTCTCTCTTGTTTTTCCTTGCCCCCCCCTCCCCTCCCTCCCATGCACTGCCTCTGTCTTTTTCTATTTTCCTCGAACACAATTTCCTATACAAAGTAGAGGACTAGACGGAGCGAAGGAGGGAGTGTGTGTGTGTGTGTGTGGGGGGGGGGGGGGGGGCAAGTCGATGAAAGTTGAAAAGGGAGGGGCAAAGACCTGTCAACGGAAGCGACCGAGCGCAAACTGTTATTGACCTGCACCGTGATGTAGTAGTAGCCTCCCCAACCTGTCAGCATAAGGCAGACACAAGGCAGACACATATGCAACCAACATCAGGACAGAGCACATGGGGTGAGACGTAACAAATCCACAACTGTACCAAGGAAGCGTGCAATGTCTGCTATGAGGACATGGAGAAAAGGTAGTTCAAAAAGCATAAATACTACAACGTACAAATGTAAGCTGTACGATACTTAGTGATGTGAAGCATCATGAGCAGCTAGAGGAGCGTGGTGGGGCATGGTCTGCTACCGTTAGGGTCGGGGCTGCACTCGAGCGAGGTGTCCGTGTGCGCAACAATGGTCTTGCATTCGTATCGGTTCCAATTGTGGGAAGGGCCGTAGAACACTTTCACCTAAGGTTCAGGCAAGAAAATACGTTGAACAAGATGAAAAATTTGCAGGCCGTGAAGATGCTTCACTTGGGAAGCGTGCATGATGATCAAAAAAAATGAACGAAACAAAAAAAAAAAACTTGTGGTAATCGAGGAGTCTTGCACACGGCAAGGGAAGGAATGGATAAAGAAGATCTGTATGCAAGCGATGGAGAAAGAGAATTTGTCCCCATGTCTTGCCTTGGCATGCTAAAAATGTCTGACTTATCGCAAGTTTCCTCATATTTCATGATATATATATATATGTATATATATAATATATATAATATAATATAATATAATATAATATAATATAATATAATATGATATTATATATATATAATATAGATAGATAGATAGATAGATAGATAGATGGATAGATAGACAGATAGATAGATAAATAGAGAGAGAGAGAGAGAGCAAGAGGCTAGGCATGTTGAGGTCGGTTTCCCTGCCAGCTCTTTTGTACTGTCTGTTGCTGCTGTGACCTGTGCCCGCTGTGTGCCGTCCGGTCCGGTCAAATACTCGCCCTCGATGCGCAGGCGCAGCAACGGCCTATGCAAAATAGAGTTGCTGTGTATCCTCTCTGCAAGCTAGTAGTCTCCTCTTTGCATTCTCTGTACTCGTTCTACTCTAGCTACTGTCTGGGCTGTCTCTGTCTTAGTTCTGCTGGCTTTGTGTCTGCTGACTGACCAGGCGCCGGAGGTGGACTCCCAAGTGGGGCCCGAGGCGGACTCATTGCGCTCCAGCACAGTCTCTGCGATGGGAAACGCGCCACCCAACACAAGCTTGGTCGTGTTGTTGGCCAAGCGCAAGGTGGCAGGCGTCAGCGACGGCACCGCGAACCACACGCTGTCGTTCAGCACGCTCACCTGCCCACCTCTCGTGACATTCACAGTCATGCGCCTGCAAATACAGATTAGGCAGACATCATGTGTCAGAGCAAAGAAACCGCCAATAGTGCGGCCAACGGCGTGGTCTGTGGTGTTAGCTGTGTCGGAGGTTCGGGTGGCGGGTGGCACCTGGCGACGGGCCCCTGCGACTGAGCGGGCGGGATGGTGCACGTCAGCTGCGTGTGCGCGCTATTTACGACCGGCCCGCTGCACTGCAGCTTGCCCACCGTTACGTTGAAGTCCGGGTCACCGACCGGAGTGCCAAAATCACTGCCGGTAAGCACTATCGCAATCGATTCCGATGCAAGGCACCTGCACCGCGAGGTAAGATTAAACTTGCATGTGCACGCATGCAATTTATGTACGTTTGAATCTTAATGCATGATGATGAATTTTTCAGTCTAAAAGCACACAAGAAAGTCAGTACGTATATATGCTGACATGTGTATGTACGTCGGCGTGTGCATGTGTGAGTGTGTGGGCACCGTTGGGTCAAGCCGGCTTGGTCGTAGCAGCCCGAGACAGCTGTCACGGTAGGTGACTTGTATGCGTATTTTGCCGAAATGCCTTGATCGTCCGCCGTCAGCACCACCAACTGGTCCTTGCCTTGGCCCTAAACCACCAAAGTGTGACACAACAACAATTACAACATTGAAAAAGATTTTGACCAGGTAGGCCACTTACACCGCCTCACGGTGTTTTGTTTTCTTGCAGCGGAAACCCAACCCAAAACACCTTTCTTTCTCCGAGCCTCATTCGACTGTTCGCTTGTTTAAATGCTTGGTTTTTTTCTGATCAAGATAGGTTGAGAAGTGTAGATATGCGCAGGGCGGCTTGACTAGTTGGCAGAGGTGTATGCAGGAGATTGGCGGGCGGGACCGGCGGGGTGGTGCATTTGACTCTGCCATCAGTCCGCGAGCTCGGCAGCAGCGCACACGGCTTGCCCTGCAACTCCACTGTAAGCGTGTTGCCCATGCTGTGCACAAACAACACACGGGAAAAACATGCGCTGAGAACAACCACCACAGGCAGCACAATGCAGATGCATACACACACTTTCTCTTTCTTTCACTCTCTTTCTCTCTCTCTCCCTCTCTCTCTCTCTCTCTCTCTCTCTCTCTCTCTCTCTCTCTCTTGCTTTTGATTACTTTTTACTCCTTGGTTCCAATGAAAACAATAATCAACACATGGTGAAAGTGGATACAGATTATCAACGAGAATCAAGACCTGTCGTCGCCGAAGCCAGAGCCTTCGATCGTCAAAGTCTCCCCTCCAATCTGCACACATTCACCACAAATATCACAGTACATACAGGCATCATACTTGCACCAAGCAATACATGTGTTTGAGATGTACACATGCTACATAAATCCCTACAGGTATACACATCATAAACAAATTATGGGTGGTAGGCAGGTATGTGCAGATAGATAGATAGATAGATAGATAGATAGATAGATAGATAGATAGATAGATAGATAGATAGATAGATAGATAGATAGATAGATAGATAGATAGATAGATAGATAGATAGATAGATGGATAGATAGAAAAAAGAGGGGCAGATGGATAGGTAGAGGGGCAGTAGACAGGCAGGCAGGCAGGTAGAGGGGAAGTGCAGAGGAGCTAGCTGGCAGGGAGGGGGGGCGGGGGGGGAGGGGGGGGGGGGCGCGGGGCGGACGGTGGCGGTAGGGGGATAGAGCGCCGTGACGCGGGGAGGCTGGAAGCCGCGCGCGAAGGGCAAGGACGCCGCGGGCGAAGCACCAGCACTTTGGCCAGCCGGCGGCACGTAGTTGGACCAGCGCACCGTCAGACTGTGACTGGAACCTGCGCGCACCAAGAAGAGACACGCGTGTGATGTATAACACAAATGTACAAATACGCAATATTATACATATGTATATACATTTTTGGTAACATGCTTAAATGTTGTGCTACTACATATGTTAAAAAATAGGTCACATTGCCTTTTCTCTCTCTTTCTTTCTCTTTCTTTCTTTCTTTCTTCTCTCTGTCTCTCGCTCTGTCTCTCTCTGTGTCTTTATCTGTCTCTCTCTGTCTCTCTGTCTCTCTCTGTCTCTGTCTGTCTGTCTGTCTGTCTCTGTCTCTGTCTCTGTCTCTCTCTCTCTCTCTCTCTCTCTCTCTTCCTTTCTTTCTTTCTCTCGCGCGCGCGAGCTTGCACAAGTCTGCTGTTGCATCGATGACAGGTAACAGGTGGCACTGGAACATATGACTTTGGTGACAAGTGGCACTGGTGACAGGTGGCAAAGGTAATATATGGCAGTGGTAACATATGGCAGTGGTAACAAGCTGCCACTGGTGGACCGATGCCTTTGGGGCAGAGAAAGCGCAGTGCAGTGTGCGACTGGTTCTGCGTCGGCAGAACGCTGCCGCCGTCCAGATAGACCTATGATGTTGTGGTTATTTTGGTGGTGCAGATCGTATTCATGCTGTTGTTCTTGCTTGCTTAATTGCTTGTTTGTTTGTTTGTCTGTTCTTTGTTTCTGAATCCCTTTGTCTCCTTGCCTGTTTTGTCCTTGCTTGCTTTCTTTTGCGCTGTTATGAAAAGAAAGAAAGAAAGAAAGAAAGAAAGAAAGAAGTGTGGAATTAAAACCCCTGCGGTTGTGCCAAAGTTGGTCCCGTACAGCCATACCCAACCGCCTTCATGACAACCACACAAATACATATACACACAGACACAGACACACAGACTATTGTGTTCCAAGATGCATGGGACTGCAGAAAGGACTGGAGAAGGATTGAATGTGTGGTGATGTGTGCTGTGTGGAGAGCACCTGTGGTGGGCAGACTGGCAGGGTCCGTCGAGGTGATGACAGGCCTGGCCAGCAACAGCAGTCAACCGCCAAACAAGCAGCCAAGCCAGCAATCAAGAAAAGAAAGGAACTCACCCCGCAAAAACACACAAACCAAGAATCGAAACAAAGAGACAGGCATTAAAAGCGTTTGTGTTGGCGGTGAACGAGCAGGATAGGGGTAACAGGGCAGACCTGGGGAGAGGCACGGCCATTTGGTTGGAGGAGATTTGCACCAGTGTGTTGGGGTCCTCGTTGCTCGCCTTCCTGGTGCGCAACATCACCTGCACACACCACCGGCCCACCCCCAGTGAGCTGGTCCATCTAAACAAACTTCCTTCGTCTGTATCTGTACGAATGCAAAGTTGGATTGAAACGCGTTAATCTCCTTTTGACATTTCTTCTACCATTTATCAATTTTTGTTTATGCCATCGCTCTGCCGCATATTTGGAGAAGGGCTGAGGGGAAACAAATTATCCGCAGCAGCATCACGCAAACACGGGCGCTCATACACACGCACAACAGCATCGCTTGCTGGATGTGGTTGATTCGCTTGTGCGCGCTGCCTGGCCGCTACCCGGATGGTGCCGTTGGCGTCAGGCTGCAGCGCGGGAATGTTGGGCACCGAGAGCTGCGTGGCCGACAGGAAAATGAAACCCGCACGCGGAATAATAACAGGTGCCCCTGAACACGCACGCGTCCATATGGTACGTGCGCATACATGCATACAAGTCGGTGTGGATATGATGCAAGTGGGCATGTGCGCAGGTGTTGGTGGAGGGAGCTGCTGCTGCTGTGTGTTACCGGCGGAGTAAAGCACGACTTGCAGGTCCGGCGTGTCCACCAGTGAGTTGGCACGAATCGTGGCCGTGAAGCCGCCCGCCGTGGTCCACTCCGACACGCTGCACAACCCAGGCAATAGTGAAGGAAAGCAAGGACAAACAAGGCAACAGTGAAGAAATAGACTGACAAACAGCCTTACCTAGTGAGGTGCGGATAGGTGCAGTCCAGCCCCCCATACCCTGTGTAGCAGTTGCAGAGTCCGGAGCCCGTGTTGCCGTCGTCGCACTTCCCGCGCGCCAACCCGCCTGCCCACACAAGCACACCACAGGCACACCCCACATGTCCACATGCTGCTATCCTAGCCTTCGATTTGTACTATATAAATGCACACAGGCAAATAAAAAATTCTAATCCCCACTGAGAAAAATGATCAAAATATAGGGGCCGATCTTGAAGTATTGAAGATGTCTAGAATATTTTCTTCCCCAAGTAGATTCTGAGAACAAGCAAATTTTGTGCTTTCGCCCTTTCAGGAGCATATCGATCCATTCCTGCGGTTTGTTATTACCTGAGATTTCTCTCGGATGGTTCATTTAACTTGTTTTCAGGGTGGATGGAAGAAAGAAGGGGGGTAGGGGGGTATTATTTGGAACATGTAACTTGAGGCGTGCAGAGGTGCAACAAGAGGGATTTGGATATGTTGGCTACCGCAACTTTCGCCGGCAGTGCCAGGGCAGGCCTACGATTGAAACAAACAACCAACACACCAAACAAGTGAACCGTCGTTGAGGCGCATGGAACAGTGTCAACTCAAATAATACACGGCTTTCATGAAACGCTGAGGATCTCTAAGGCAAAAGAAAAAAGTTGGCCGGGTTAAATGCACAGCAGCCAAAGGCACAAAATTGCACAGCTGGTAGGCGAAGGCTAAGCATGGGAAGGCAAAGGAGATGATGATGTTGTACCTGACAGGTGGGGCCGAAGTGGTCCGACACGCAGCCTGCGCGCACACACCAGGCCGTGCGGTAGCATGCAGGCATGTGACATGCCAGTATAAGATGCATGTATTTGTGGATACGCTTAATTAAGTCCAAATGTATGAGCATGCAGGCAAGTGTGATTGTATAAATGAAATGTATCCACATAAAAATACATGTATGTATGTACAAAAATAACATATGTGCATGTATGTGTGGCAGGAGGCGGGGACCGTTGCAGCGAGGGGGCAGGTTGTTTGGGGGGCAGATGCAGCTGCCGTCGCTGGAGCACGTGCCTGCAACCAACATGTTTGCCCACAGTGCGAAAAGAAAAAGGTATAGGGAGGCAGAGAGGGAAAAGTGATTGGGAGGGCAAGGCTACCGACGCCGCTGCAGTTAGCAGAAGACAGGCAGTAGACGCACTGCGGGTAGCCATAGTGGCTGGCGGCACAGCTGTCACAGTGAGTTCCTGCATAACACACACAACGGCCAGACATCATGAGTTATCACCGTCGATAATTATTGTAATACTAAGAGGGGTGGTAGTACTAGTGACAGGATAATAATAATAATAATAATAATAATAATAATAATAATAATTATAATAATAGTGCTTCTCTGTCAATGGCTGATGCATTTCTGCACATGCGCCTCCATCGTCTCACCCGTGAGGGGAGTACGAAGAATTGACGATAAGCTCTAATAACACCCCCGCAAGGGCAGTTCCAACACTTCCAGACGGGCCGGTATGTTCAATGAAAATACTGGTCCAGAAATAGACCGGTATGTTCAATGAAAATACTGGTGGCACCGACGGGAATCGAACTGGCGACAGGGCCCAGATGGTAGAACTTGACCACTGGGCTATCACGGTGTCCAATAATAATAATAATAATAATAATAATAATAATAATAATAATAATAATAATAATAATAATAATAATAATCATAATAATAGTAATAACAATAGGAATAGTGCTTCTCTGTCAATGGCGAATGCATTTCTGCACATGTGCCTCCATCGTCTCACCCGCGAGGGGAGTACGAAGATTTGATGATAGGCTCTACTGACACCCCCGCAAGGCAGCTCCAAGCCTTCCAGACAAACCAATACTTTCAAAGAAAATATCCTTTGAAAATACTGGCACCGACGGGAATCGAACTGGCGACAGGTCCCAGATGGTAGACCTTAACCACTGGGCTACCGCGGTGCCACTAACAATAGGAATAATAATAGTAATACTATATCTGAGGCGTACTGATGCAGCTAATGGCATATCCTAAATGGACATAAGCCTCCAATACCCTTGTTCGAGGTCCTCCACCCCCCCGTGTCAGTCTCTCGCCTGATGATCGGGGCCACCGATGGAGCTCCTGAGGGCAAGACTGCACTAAGCCGAGGTTATTCCGCAGTCCCAGCAACCTCTTGCAAGACGTCACCGAATGTGCAAGTGCATACACCAAGCGCGGTTGCTAGAGCTGCCTCGAAACCCCACCCATAACAATCTGGTGTCTGCTGGGTCCTGGGCTATCAACCAGCATATGCGGAGTTTAAGATCTTTTACGCGCGCAACGACCCTCCTCCCCAGCATCTACCACCAAAGGGTTATGAGTTGGCGTCACAGTTTAACGCCTTGAGGCCATTGGGCTGAATAATAGTAATAATAATAATAATAATAGGAATAATAATAGTGCTTCTCTGTCAATGGCTGATGCATTTCTGCACATGCGCCTCCATCGTCTCACCCGTGAGGGGAGTACGAAGAATTGACGATAAGCTCTAATGACACCCCCGCAAGGGCAGTTCCAACACTTCCAGACGGGCCGGTATGTTCAATGAAAATACTGGTCCAGAAATAAATAGGAATAATAATAATAATAATAATAATAATGATAATAATAATAATAATAATAATAATAATAATAATAATAGTAATAGTAATAATAATGATGATGATGATAATGATGATGATGATGATAATAATAATAATAATAATAATAATAATAATAATGATAATGATAATAATAATAATAATAATAATAATAATAATAATAATAATAATAATAATAATAATAATAATGATAATAATATCATAATAGCAATCGTTATCATCATCGGCATGTTCATCATCGTCACCATCGGCATGATTACACCGCAAGAAGGCTACAGTGTCTGTGGGCAATGAGCAAAGTTGTTAACCTGTGAAGCGACTGCTGCAGATGCACTGGCCCTGCACCAACAACACCACACATGCGCTCATGCACTCGTACATCAGCAACAGCATTTGCTCCACCACCAGCAGCAGCAAGAGATGTACCATAAGTAGGAAAACCAACAACAACATAGTAACAACACAATAAATTTACACTAAAACAGAGAGATTGAGTAGTAGGAGTCAAAGACAAGAAAAGGGTTAGAAGCATACAGCAGAAGTAGCATTTAAAAGGAGAGGAAGAAGGGTAGAAAAAAAGCCTAACGAATTAGAAATAGAAAAAATTGAAGCACAGAAGCAAGAGGGGAGTAAGTAGAGGCAAAGTGGCAGCTGCAGAGAAATGTACAGAGGAAAAGGACAGCAGAGTAGCGTAGGAAGGAAAGAAAAGAGAGAAGAAGAGAGAGCAAGAAAGGCAAGGAGAGAGAGGCGAGGAGAGAGAGACGAAGAGAGAGAGACAAGGAGAGAGAGAGGGACAAGGAGAGAAAGACAAGGAGAGAGAGACAAGGAGAGAGAGAGACAAGGAGAGAGGCAAGAAGAGAATCGCGAGGAGAGATGCAAAATGAGAGAGGCGAAGCAACCTGGGAGTTGCAGGTGCCGTGTTGGTTGCAGGTCTGCGACGTGCACAACACATTGCAGTCTGCGCCGTACCAACCTGGAGACCAACACAAACACACCACGCAAGCACGTTTGAGCTCTCTCTCTCTCTCTCTCTCTCTCTCTCTCTCTTTCTCTCTCTCTTTCTCTCTATCTCTCTTTCTCCCTCTCTCTCTCTCTTTCTCTCTCTCTCTCTCTCTCTCCCTCTCTCTTTCTCTCTTTCTCTTTCTCTCTTTCTCTTTCTCTCTTTCTTTCTTTTTCTGTCCCTCTTTCTGTCTTTCTCTTTTTCTCTCTCTCCCTCTGTTTCTCTCTCTCTCTCTCTCTCTCTCTCTCTCTTTCTATCTATCTATCTATCTATCTTTCTTTCTTTCACTTTTCCCTATTGGTCTGTACATGTACGTACTGTGTGTGTGTGTGTGTGCGTGTGTTGTTACCGCTGGCGCACGTGGAGCACATGGTGGAGGCGGAATACCCCTCGAAACAGAAACACGTTCCATCTGCCTGCGCGCGACCGTGCCCTTCACAGCCACGCGACACACACAACTTAGCCCAAAAACCACGAAACCAAAACAACTCACAGCATGTGTCTTGGCCAAGTTACTGTTGTTGTTGTTTGCTGTTGTGATTCGTTTGCTGTGGTTCTTGTTGCTGCTGTCGTTTGCTCTGGTCATGATGCAGAAGGGCTCTCAATTGCTTCTGCAACGTGCTTGAGAGCGCGGTGTTGCTGGCTGACCATGGCACATGACTGCGTCCGAGTATCGACAATCCTCTCCTGCGTACCCTTGCTTGCACACGCATTGGCCGTCTCCCTGCCACACGCATAAGCATTCATGCGTGAATACTTGCATGCATACAAACTAGGTGCTGCATCACTTAAAAGGCTTCTGTGTATGAAATTTGCATGTGCTTGTGTGTTTTTCTGGTTGACCAGACAGTCGCCGTTCCCGAAGCAAGCATATCCGGAATCTGCCAGACCCGGGCATGGCTGCAGCACAACCAAAACGAACCGGTGAAACATAACATTCGTTGCCCTGAGGGACCCTAGGGCTCAAGCAGGGAATTGCCAAGCAAAACAGATGATTATTTTTTGTTGTTGTCAGCTTGTTGGTTTCCTTTTTTTTTTGTGTTCTGTTTACTTGATTCTTTTTGCAGACAACTGGCTGGATGCTGTGGGAAGTGGGGCAGTATGTGAGCAGTATGTGAGCAGTATGTGAGCAGTATATGAGCAGTGTGTACGCAGTATGTGTGCGCAGTGCGTGTTTGTTGACCAAGCAGCTGTCGGCCTGCAGGAAGTAGCCGCTCGTGCATGCCGCGCAGGATGGCTGCAGAAAGTTCGCGTTGCAGTCGCAAGCGCCGTTGCCTAACCACACAACATGCCACAAGCACACTCCACACTCTCCCTCACAGCTTTTACTCTTTAAGTCCCCTGTTCCTGGAAGCGCAAACAACAATCCTTGTGCAGCTCCACTCGTATTTGCATTGACACGCACCCCCAGTTACCCCTCTTGCCGCGCCCATACACACAAACCCTTTGGTTGTCTTTCCGTTGTCGCTTGTGGTGATTTTGTTTGAGGGAAAATAAACCAGGACAAACTATGTATTCTTGTGCATTTCCTCTCTCTTGAACTGTTGTCAGCTAAATACTTTCATCGCCAAGCAAACTCAGGCAAAAAAGCCTATGAAATGAAGAAGGAAACGAAGGAAAAGAAGCGAGAAAGGAACGAGGCCAGGAGAAGAATGAGGGATGAAATAAAACAAAGAAAAAGGGCAGTGCGGCAGCAAGGGTGACCGCTGGGAGAGCAGACGCCGCGGCCCGAGCAGGTGGCGGTGGAGGAGCAGTAGGCACACTTGTTGGTGGGGCGATCGTAGTTGTAGTAGTTGGGCCCGCACTTGTTGCAGCGGTCGCCTGCCAC
>WBZZ01006395.1:12500-17500 GCA_019918135.1 Paulinella micropora | reverse complement strand
AATAATACTGAAATGATTCGACCCATTCATCATCTGATTTTCATGGAAGTAGCTAAGTTTATGCGTAACTTGAACATCAGCAATAGTCGGTGGCACGGTACTATGATCATTTACTTGAAATAGTATTAATATATTTTTTATAAGTTGAAGCCTCTGTAGTAAAGCCAGTTTAGCTATTGTGAGTTGAATCATTGAACTTGACTTGACTCGAGTAAACTTAGTGACTAGTTGACTATGGCAGTACTTTTTTCAGTCCCCCGGCTGCCACGACTTTGAATATTTGAAGAACTTGACTCACGCTCAGAGTCAACCCGCCGCCGCTTTTCGTCAGCCACGGTAGCTCAGTGAACTTTCAAACGATCATACTTCTCAGCCCCGTGTAGTCTGCCTTTTTCTCTTTTTTTTTTACTTCCCCATCGTTTTCAAGTTTACCGATCATGTGACAGGCCGCGGCGGTTCGCCTACTTCAGTGACATGATGGGAAAAGATCAATCGATAAGTAACTATAACTGAGGTATTGTAGGTTAGTTAGAATATTATTATTAATAATACTGACGACATTCAAGAGAAAAAAAAATTAGTTTTTCGATTTTGGTTGGAATTTTAATTTTGTGTCAGTCAAGTTTCAAGTCAAGTTCATTTTTGTGGCAAAAATTCAAACCAGGCTTTTCCAATTTAACGGTAACATTTCGCGAAAATTTACGATATTTTGCGGACGAATATAGTTGATCATTTAAGTTTGAAAAATTCAAATTTCCAACCAAAATCGACTCTTTGAACTTGAAATTCCAACCAAAATTAAAATTCCAACAAAAATCGAAAAACTAATTTTTTTTTTCTCTTGAATGTCGCATATGCGTCCGGCAGTAATACGTCACGCAGTACCTTGAAAAACATTGATTTAAAACTTTCACCGTGGCAGTATTTGCGTAACACGCTACTCACTCCCGCTGAGAGTGGCAGTTGAACTATAAATACGCCACCGACCGTCGGACCGTTACTTGCCCTCCCTCTTATTACGGAATATAGAAATATTAATGATATACAACTCACTGTATTATTATTAATACAATACACCTCACGGGCCTGATAGAGTCATCAGAACTTGATAACTGGCAATACCGTACCGGACCATGTATTAACATTACAATATTCAAACTATTAATATTAATAATTTATTTATAACTTTTTTCAGTTTTAACATTTATTTTTAGTTCCGTTAGATCTATATACTTTATTATTCCGTTTATTTATCAACTTTCATTTACTAAGGTAAAACCTTATACTGTTACAAGTTACTTAGTATATATCAATTTTTCTATATTATTGCTGTTGACATTCAAGACAACAACAAAAATTAGTTTTTCATTTTTGTGTCAGATTTTCATTTTTGTGACAGTTTTTCATTTTTGTGACAAAATTCAAATTTTCAAATTTAACGGTAACATTTCGCGAAAATTTACGATATTTTGCGGACGAATATAGCCGTTAATTTGAAAAATTCAAATTTTCACCCAAAATCAAAATTCCAACCAAAACTGAAATTCCAACCAAAACAGAAAAATCAATTTTTTTTGTTGTCTTGAATGTCAACAGCAATAATACTAGTACACTGCCAGCTATCATTTGTCGACTTGCCTGGCCTGACCAAGGCGTGCCGAACGTTTTGGTGACTAGTTGAATATTACTAGTAAT
Source organism: Paulinella micropora (assembly GCA_019918135.1). Taxonomy (NCBI): domain Eukaryota; phylum Cercozoa; class Imbricatea; order Euglyphida; family Paulinellidae; genus Paulinella; species Paulinella micropora. The sequence continues at coordinate 15,805 of WBZZ01006395.1, read as the reverse complement.
GACTGCATCGAGCGAGGATCGAACGATCAGTCCTTTGATCTTTCATGTTTTCTGGTTAAGCATTTGGTTATTAATAAAATCAACCAGCGAACCAGCATAATAATACACCATATTATGACATTAATGACTACAATGTAACATTTCAACCTTAATCGGCCTGGAGTGGCTGTTTGTGCAGCTGGACTGTGCCCAGTTACACTATTCATCACATGTAGATAGAAAAATCAACTAACTTTGACCTCATCCTTCTCCGTCTATTGCAGTGCGCTACCAGCCGCCACTATCAGATAATCACTGACGATATGCAAGAGGCAAACATGATCCAAATGTGAAGCCATGTTTTGAAGTTAAGATCAAGGGGTCAAGTGACGTGCTCAGCATTTTCGTATCTCCATTAACTGAGGAAGCTAAGATCAAAGTCAGTAGATTAGATCGGACCAAAAAGTCAGAGCTGTGCCTTGCGGTCATGATCATGTTGTGACAAAAAGGGCCATGCATACACATATATGCATACACATACATGTACATACATATACACATATCTACTGCATATTTATATACATATACCTATACATATGCATATACTTTTGCATGTGCATGTACATACAGATGTACATACATTCATGAGCGTTAAGCGATTCTTGCTTACATTTTCGAGAAATATTGAGGGAAAAAAAAAAAAAAAAAAAAAGGCAGTTTGAAGACTGAAGGCGCGTTGGCTTTTTGTGGTGGTTGGGTAGAAGTAGGTGGGTAGGGTAGGGGGGGGGGGGGGGTGTGGTGGTGGGGGGGGGGGGGGGGGGGGTGGGGAGGAGCAGGAAGGGGAAAGTGCTTTAGAATGCTAGGCGCCGTTTCTTTGGCTGCTTGATGGAACCAGGTTTTACGCCCTGCTTGGTGGATTTTAAATGCTGCTTGCCTCCACCCTTGCCGCCTTCTTTGATCCCATTCTTGGAGAAATAGTCCAAACCCGCCTAAATTGAACACATGCACATTACAGACATTACATACATAGAAACATAGATACATACATACACACGTCGCGTACAGAGAAGAGAAGAGAAGCGAAAGCGAAAGAGAAAGAGAAAGAGAAAGAGAAGATAGAGCTACCTGTATACCGCATCCATCTTGGAACGAGAACTGGTTAAGACGAGAAGAGAAGAGAAGAGGAAGAGAAAGAGAAAGAGAAAGAGAAGATAGCAATCGAGAGCTAGCGGTCTGCATCCATGTTGGAGCGAGGACTGGCTATTGAAAGATTAGACAAGAAGAGAAGAGAAGAGAGAGAAGAGAAGAGAAGAGAAGAGAAGAGAAGAGAAGAGGAAGAGAAGAGAAGAGGAAGAGGAAGAGGAAGAGAAAGAGAAAGAGCAGATAGCCAGGGAGAGCTAACTGTACACCGCATCCATGTTGTAGCGAGGACTGGCTATTGAAAGATGAGACAAGACGAGAAGAGAAAGAGAAAGAGAAAGAGAAACAGATAGAGAAAGAGAAAGAAGATCGAGAGCTAGCTGTGTACCGCATGTTGGACGGAGTGCGTTGACGAGACGAGAAAAGAGAAGAGAAGAGAAGAGAAGAAAAACAGAAGAGAAAGAGAAAGAGAGAAGTACCGCGTCCATGTTGGAGCGCGGACTGCCCGGAGTGCGTTGACGAGACGAGAAGAGAGAAGAGAAGAGAAAGAGAAGAGAAAGAGAGAAATACCGCGTCCATGTTGGAGGGACTGCCAGGTGTGCGTTGACGAGACGAGAAGAGAGAAGAGAAGAGAAGAAAAAGAGAAGAGAAAGAGAAGAGAAAGAGAGAAATACCGCGTCCATGTTGGAGGGACTGCCCGGAGTGCGTTGACGAGACGAGAAGAGAGAAAAGAAGAGAAGAGAAAGAGAAGAGAAAGAGAGAAATACCGCGTCCATGTTGGAGGGACTGCCCGGAGTGCGTTGACGAGACTTGGGCTGGCCAGAGATGGGGTCCAGGCGATAACGGTAGGCACGCATGGAGAAACCGAAGACGTACCTGTGCGTGTGTATTTGTGTGTATTAGGCGATGGCGATAGGCACGCATGCAGAAGCCGAAGCCGTAACTGCGCGAGAGATTGTGTACGCAAGTAAGCAAGCAAGTAAGCAAGTAAGCAAGCAAGTAAGCAAGCAAGCAAACAAGCAAACAAGCAAACAAGCAAACAAGCAACTAAAGTAAGCAAGCAAGCAGGACAAGAGGGGATAGAGAGGTGTGCTACATGGCGGCTGCGAAGACGATGGCAGAGGTCGAAGACGCTTCGGGAGTCAGGCTAACACACACACACACACACACACACACACACACATGCGCGCACGCGCGCGGGCGCGATACTCAGGCCGGGTCCGTTTTGCCACAGAAATTTCACGTGAAAATGTAATATGTAGATGTAGATGTCTACCCGAGCAAGGTTAGCACGAGCATGGACAATATTATATGTAGATGTCGAACCCGAGCACAGCTAGCAAGAGGATGGAAATATTATCTTAAACTATCTTACATTATCTTATATTACATTACCTAACCTTTAGATTACACTAGATTATATCACATAACATTATGAACCAAGCTTATATGTGTATGTCTACCCGAGCACAGCTACCACGAGGATGGAAGTGAACACCGGCAAAGCTGTGTATGTATTATGTGCGTGTATATGTACCTGTATATCTACCCGAGCACAGCTATCACGAGGATGGAAATGAACACCGGCAGCTGTGTATGTATGTGTATGTGTATATGTAGATGTAGATGTCTACCCCAGGACGGCAAGCACGAGGATGGAAATGAACACCAGCAGAGTGTTCTCCTGCGCCCAACGGCCCGCCTCCTGCAGCTGAGAGAGAGAGAGAGAGAGAGAGAGAGAGACACACACAGACACCGAAGAAGGGGGGGGGGGGGGGGGGTGAGCACCAAACACAACCGCAAGCACGACCATAACCATAACAGTAACATCAACAGCAAAATCAACAGCAACATCAACAACCACCTATAACCCAACCACCCCACCAACCAACCAAGCGAGGGGAGTAAAACTTACGTGTTCCAGGACCACGGGCCAGTATTTGGCTACTAAACTCTCTTCTTTAGCTGCGACAGTTGCGCTCTTGCCAGGCGCCGCGTCAAATCCGTGGCGAGCAGGCTGCTGTATATGTAGATTTATGTATCAAGCAACATAGACTGGAGGCAGGTAGGAAGGTGGGGGGAAGGTAGGTAGGCAGGTAGGTACGTAGGTAGGTAGGTAGGTGGGTCGGTAGGTGGGTAAAACATAAAACATGTTAAAATAATTATGTATGATACCTGCTGCTGTT
>WBZZ01006394.1:107500-110488 GCA_019918135.1 Paulinella micropora | reverse complement strand
TTTTTCCGAGTATAATCTCTCTAACGGGAAGCGCTGACATTTTTTTTCAAACTTTATTATTATTATTATTATTATTATTATTATTATTATTATTATTATTATTATTATTATTATTATTATTTAGGGAGTACATAGGCCATCGGTCCCTTTCCATGGGCTGATTGGTATAAAGCTCCTAGAGTGATGTTCTATGCCGTCACTTCCTTTATTCCACCGATTGGTGTGGAGACTTTCCTTATGGAATGGAGGACTGGATGCACATGGCCTTTTGTCTCAGCAATTGGCAGGAGATATACTATTATTATTATTATTATTATTATTATTATTATTATTATTATTATTATTATTCTTTGTTGTTGTTGTTGTCGTTGCTGTTGGTTTGTTCTGCCACTGCCTTGTTCGCAAGAAATGAACGACTTCTTTCAAAACAACGGCGACCGGTATTGTATTCAGGGTAGTTCGTCCGCCGGCGTGTCGAAAGAAGTCGTTCAGGATCTTGTGAACAAGGCAATGTCAGAACAAGCCGCATCCATTAAGGAAATGCTAGCAGAAGAAAGAAAGTTGAGAGAGGAGGAAAGGAAGAAAAAAGAAGCGCAAGATCGGAAGGAAAAAGAGGCGCAAGAGAAGCGACAACGGGAAGAGGAGAGAAGAAAGAGGAAGAATTCGAAGAAGGAGAAGGAGGAGGAGGAGGAGGAGGAGGAGGAGGAAAGCTCAGAAGAAGAGAACGAGAGAGTGAAGAAGAAGATGAAGAAGAATAACAAGAACAAGAAAAACTATGATGATAATGATAACAACAACAACAACATCAGCAACAACAACAGCAACAACAACAACAACAACAAAAATAGTAAGAGCGAGAGAGAAAGCTTGCTGGAGGATCTCATCGCGCGGATGGCAGCTGGCGCTCTGTCTGCTGGTAACTCACCTTCCACCCCCCAACGCGGCACCGGTCTCACCGCTCCCAGCTCACCTAACGCATGGGAGTTTGTTTTAGCATCGCTTGCGCTGACTCGGCGCTAACTTCAAATGCACGCACCAGGTAGTTTGCATAGCTTTCACTTTTCTCCTTCATCTGAAAGATGTTTGAATTTGTTTTGTGTTTTTTTTCTTTGTAGTAGTGTAGTATTAATCGTAATTTTTTGCACTGGCAGGTTTGTTATGGTCGAAAGCGTGATTAAGAACGTTTGTCGCGTGCAAGAGTTAAACAAACTTCTAATTTAGTTAGTATGATATTACGGAGTTAGATTTATTATTTTTTTTAGTAATTAAAGAAATTTTGTTGTAGAATCTATGTATTTTGCGTGGCGACATCGCACTTCTCTTCCTCCCCCGTTCCCCCCTCCCCCCCCCCCCCCCCCCGGGGGAATTTATTGTAGGTAAAAGCAATGTTTATTATCATAATAAAGTAAAATGCTTAATGTAAACAAAGATAAACAAACTTAAAAGCAAATTCTGCATGTTGGGCATTGTTATCATCATAGATTCATAGTAGCCGGGACTATGAAAAAGGAGAAAGATTACCGTGTCGGACCGGTTCCTGCCCACCTCTGAAGATGAAGTTAAAGTGTATTACAATTAATAAAAACATGTTTTAATATTATTTTTATATGTTCTGCAATCAGTGAATTGATTTCCTTTCATTTCCACACGTTTTCAAAAAAGTCCATATACTTCATGGAAAATTTCGGAAAAAGGGATACCCCCAAGATTGTCGAATGTTTAGTTATAGCATGGATTGACCTACAAAACGCTTTTGGAAGCGTAAACCACAACTTGATCCAGTTCGCTCTCTGGTGGTACCACGTGCCCCCTATGTTTGCTCGCATAATCTTTTTATACTACGAACTCTTAGTAGCCACAATCGAAGGGAAAGATTGGTCATCAGAACCCTTTGTTTTTGCTGTTGGCGTTTTTCAAGGATGCTGCATTTCTCCTCTCCTTTTCAACATAGTTTTCAACCTACTCCTTGACCTCCTATCATCCTTGACCAAAAACAACGGTTATCATTTCAAGCATAAGACCTCAACAGATGAAGTCATCGTGCACGAAGCTGCTTATGCTGACGACCTCAAACTACACTGCCGATCCCCGAAACACTGTCAATCGTCCATCAACATGATTGACAAATTTCTGTCATGGTCCAGAACAATGGCCGCGAAACCGCCCAAATGCAAAAGCCTTGCTTTCAAATACTGGACTAAAGCCGACGACTATAAGGGTCTCAAACGATTATTGCCGATCTCGTTCCCACCCTTCGACCCCGCCCTTACTATTACTGGCAAACCGATTGACTTCATCGCTGACAAGCCTTTCAAAGACCTCGGATGGATTGTCTACCATGACCTCAGCGAAAACGAACAACGTGCAGCAATCCAAAAGAAGTTCATTCTTTCTATGCAAGCCATCGATAGCTGCTCGATCAATGGCTTTATGAAACTTTGGCTATACCAGCACTACGCTGTCCAGTCACTTGCCTGGCCATTTCTCATTTATGACCTCTGCTTATCTTTCGCCAAAACCCTTGAGAAAATTGCGACCCGCTTCCTCAAAAAATGGGCCAATATCTACAAAAGAGCTCTGGTCTCTTGCCTTTACCGCCCACGCTCGAAATTCGGTCTACAGCTCCAATCCATCGTCTCTTTTTACCAGCGACTTCAAATCAACCGTGCTCAAATGCTGAAGTACTGCCCAGATAAACACCTCTCGTCCATTTATGCGATGAACCTGACGAAACACGAAACATTTCGAACTATCTGGAAACCAGAGCCTGTGCTCGAAAAGCTTGAGGCACAAGTTGATTTTGAATTCAAACATCGAGGCCAATCCGATCATCTCGGACTTGGCCATGGTCGCTACCCAAAAGAACATTCCATCACAGCCCGCAAAGACAGGGTTTTAGAATAGCTGCTGAGACAATACTTGAGACAACCACAGTGCATGACATGGACAAAGCCATGCAAGGGTGCTTCCTTCGTTTGAAGACGCATG
>WBZZ01006394.1:57500-82500 GCA_019918135.1 Paulinella micropora | reverse complement strand
TTGTGCGCCTGATCCTGGACCGGGTCGATGGCCTGAGCCAGATCGGTTGGGGCCATGTAGGGGCTCATGTGTGCAATGTCTTTTTTGCGGAGGACCTTGTTGGTGTGCCGACGTGCCGGAGGCGAAAGTTGTTATTGGAAAGTTTTTCTAATATAATGTAAGGGCCGTCGTGTTGGAGAACAGAAGAGGCGGGAATACCTTTGGTTGACTGCTTGGGGCGATAGACGGTGACTCGGTCACCCACCTTCCAATCGGGTAGTTTGCGTCGCGGTTGCTTGTTCTTCTGTTCGTTGGCAGCCTTGCGCGTGAAGGAGGCGTATTCCTTGACATACGCCGTGACAGCAATCCGGGCTAAGCGGAGAGTGTCGAGTTGGTCCGATGTCTGGACGGTCGTCGAGCCAGACTTAGTCATTGCGGCGGTTGATCGAGCCGCGCGTTCAGCGATGACGTCGGGAGAATCGAAGATATAGATAGATGTACGTGGCTGGCGAGCCATCATACCTTCAAAAGCGGATACGCCGGTGGCGGTAGAGACGTAAGTGTTCTGCGAGAACGACAGAGCTGGCATGGCCTTGGGCCAATTTTTCTTGTCTTCTCTGTCTTCTTCGTCTTTGGGAACAAAATCAAACAGCTCGGAACGCAACTTCAGGACCTAGAAGCAATCCAGCAACCAAAAACAGGTTATTTCCTTCTTCAACCTATGCTGCAACGCCATCAAACAAGAGAAAGCATGTAAAAAAGCGAACACAGGACCGGTTCCATTTATCTGACGGCTTTTTGGAACCAAGGTGTGTTGACAAAATTCACAAATTAAATTGGTGGCTGGACCAACAAAAGTCAAACAGAAGCTTGTCGGATAATTGGAATCGACATTGTGTTACGGAAAAAGGAAAAAGGGGCTGACCGTAGCAAAATCATCCTCTTTCCAGTGATGCATGGCCGCCTTCTGATTGATGCTGCGGCATCCAGCTTGGTCAAGTTGACGTACACAAGGCAAGACTTGAAGCACAAAAGCGGGTGAGCCAATTTGGGGTCTGTAGCCAGAGCCTCCTTGAGTGCGGCGATTCCATGGTTTCCTCCAAGCACCAAGTAGTAGACATCTTGGTACTTCGCGTTCGAGTAAGTCCTCTTGACTTCGTCGGTAGGCCAAGCCAACTGAGTGTTCTCCGTGACCTTGCGCTCAGGGATGAGACCAGCGGTGGCATCCTGGAACTATTGAATAGTGGAAAATTGCGTATAATTCAACGGGTTATTCCAGAACGGTTGAACAAACTTGTCCTCGTCGATTAACCCAATACTTTGTTTGCCTTTGGCCGTCAACATCACTGGATAAACATAAGCAGGCGGCAGGTTCTCGAAACGGTTGCTTTGATCTTGCCCACAAGGCTTTTGACTTGGTTGGAGTTCAGCGGTCGAGTCTGCCAAGCCGGACTTGCTCTGAAAAGACACTTGTAGAAGATCTCGAACTTTCCTCGTGGTTCATGCGAATTCTGAGATACGTTTTCTCCAATTCGGTGAGGGATTCACCCTGCTTGCGCTCAGACTGGATGGTCTTCTGTTGGATATTCACAGCTATTGTATCTCGGTTGTCGCGTTCGTCAGCACGGGACGCCAAAGATCTTGCACGTGCATTTGAAGTCTGCAGCCTCTTCCTGGTTTTTTTGTTTGCAGGGTCACCTCCCTTGCCAGATCTTTGCGCTTCAAGCGAGGTTTTTTTTCCTTGCCTTTTCCCCCTTCTTCTTCCTCAACGGTGCAGAAGGTTTTTGTTCCTCGCCTTGTTCCCCTTCTTGTTCCTCTGGCTTATCAGGTTTCTCTTCTTGTTGCTCAGTCGGTTCGCCCTCTTCTTCGTCGCTCTCTTCGTCGGGTTCTTCTAATTCTTCCTGTTCAACATCCGTGCTTGTTTGCTTACTTTTGGTGTCGGCTGCCTGATCGTGAAAAACAGGAGTTTCTTGTGTGTCTTCGTTTTCGGCAACAATAATCAATGATGGGAACAGGTGCAGTGTTGCTGCACAGGACAAGAGAAGAAGGGACTGGACCCTACTTGCTGTCGGTGAAGCAACCACCTTGGTTTGGTTCGAAGGGGATCCAACAAATGTCTGAGTTATACTGGGATTTTTCGGCGATGATGTCGTTGAACGGGAGCGTGACAGGCTCGAAGTAGACGAGCATGCACTTGAGGAACTGCTTGTTGAGGGTTTCGTTCCCATTTCTTCCGTCACCCACGAGAAAACGCCAGTAGGAATAAGGTCTTCCGTTGCCTTCCCTTTTTTTGTGATGCCAGAAACAAGTGGGAGAATTTTTTGAGGAAACGGATTTGACAGATTCCTTTCGATGGCCTTTTTGTACAAGAAATTTGTCTTGTCTTTGTTCCTAACCAAACAGACATCTGGTTCCAGTTATCTGACGGATTTTTGGAACCAAGTTGTGTTGCAGACAAAATGACGAGGGACAAAAAACAAATCGAATTGTGTGATGGTACCATGGCATACGGAACCCTTTCCCAGGCGGGGTCTTGAAACCATCATTAACCTTGAAGGAATCGAGCATGTTGTAGAACTGATCGCCAAGCATGGCAGAGTCAACGCCCGCTTCTTGATATTCTTGAAGGTTCAATTGCCACAGAACCGAGAAGCAAGTAAGCATCTGCCGAAAGAAAAAACTTGTGTTTTTTTTTTAATGAAATGATGAAGTAATTGAGGTCGATAAACACAGCAAGAAAAAGAAATTTTTTACACGACTATGTTCCAAAAATCCTACAGATAAGTAGAACAGCATTGTGTTAATGAAAATGTAAACACTTTAACAAATTTCAAAGTAAAAACGACAAAAGAAAATGTTGTGTTGCTTCCTCCATACATCCTTCCCATTAAAACTTACAAAAACAAGCATCACAACATGAAGAAATCAGACCAGAATCAGCTCGAGATTAACATCCTTTACGCACAGAGAATGCCATTTCTGCACGGGAGCGACAAAATCTTTCCATGAGAACTTGTACCTGTCATGAACCAAGGGGAAAACGAATGAAAAAAAGCATCAAAGCAACAAGACTTCTAAACACAAAAACTTCCGACGGCAGCAAAATGCACGAAAAAAAAATTGTGTTTTGTGCAAAAAAGAAGAAGTAGGTGGGAACCACTCTCCTTCGTGCTTGAGAAGGACATGTTGGTCCTCGGGATCTTGCAGCATCTGCTCATACTCCTTGTTTGTGAAGGAAATTTTTTTCTTCCCAGGTTTCTGCCATTTGGGCAGGAGGAAAAACATCATTTCTGGCACAGTCTCTGGTTTACGTGGGGGATAGAAACCGATCGTCACAGTGCAAAGGGTCGCTTGGCTGTAGTTTTGAGACGGATCATCCTAACACAACATCGGTTCTACTTATCTGTAGGATTCCTGGAACGAAGTTGTGTTACCTCTGCTTGGAGTGTCCCTGTCCCGGTAAGCCCTCTGCTGCGTGCAGCACGTGATGTCCCGACACCTGCACCCCTCTGGGCGGGCTTTCTCCCCCTTCCCGGAGCACCTCCTCTCGTCTTGCGTGTAGCCATGTTATGTCACCACCCGTAACCTAAGCTTTCTGATCTGAGGTTTTGCACCACAGGCCTTCAGCACTTTGGAGCTTGGTAAAAACTTGATTTATGAAGTGGGACAGCCTGTCAAACTGGTTTGGGTGCATGCGATTGCTGACTAAAGCGTTGGCTTTTTCATTTAAGTCTTTGCCGAATTGCTTGTCTGACAAAATGTTTTGCCAATTTCGCTTGCATGTTCACTTGTCTTACCAATTTGCACTGTGAGGAATCAAGCGGTAGGCCTGACAGGACCCAATGGCACACTGTCGAGCTGAAGTTCAGAATTCAATTTTTTAATTCAAATTTTTGGGCGCGAGTTTGGGCACTTTGAAACTGATTCATTTTGGGTCTGGTTGCAAACCCACTAGACACAGACTTGGTTCCAGGAATCCTGAGGATTCGTAGAACCAAAGTTGTGTTTGATATTTCCACCGAGAACGCCACCTCGGTAGCCTTTTCACATGCAGAACACAGCCATCGCTCAACCTCTGCCGCTGGGTGTCTTGGCTAGTTCCACCACTGCTGTTGTCAACTCTTTGCACGACAGGAAGTCGCAGACAAATGTTTCTAGCTCTGGACGACATCATCGAAGTCATCGAGATCGAGGTCAAGATGCAGAAGTCAAGAGAACCTCTGCTTCAGCTGCTCGTCGAAACCACCAACATGAAAAACTCAGTGTGAACGACATCGGGAAACACATGCATACACATTCATGCAGTCACGTGGACGACGTCAAGGTTGACAGCCTTAATGATTATCAGCACATGAAGCAAGCTTTGTACGGTGAAGAACTTGCCCAGCAGGACCAAGGCAACGTTTCTGCAAGTGACTCTGGTGCTGAGCAAAGCGATCAGGAGTCCAGTCGACGCGTGCTGAAACGCAACTGGATTGTGAACTTTAAGCGTTTCTACGATGAACCGCAAGCCTTCAACAAGGATACCTTTTGCGGGTCTCGCGATGTTCATGGGTTCCTGTTTGATATCCAACTTCTGGACGAAGAAGGTGGAGTCTGCTTGCAGACAAAAGAGTGGACCCGCATGGAGAATTGGATTCCAAGCCAAACGCCACTACGGCTTCAGCTTCCAGAAACTTTGCTTTTTGTCCCCGCAGTGTCTCTCTTCAATATCACGGAGCTGGACAAGATCGTCCTAGGTCTTGAATCTTTCCTTAAGGTTGCTGTGGATGAATCGGATATTGATGACAGAAGTCCAAAACCAAGCTACTCGTCGGACACTTCCGATGCAGGAGAGTGGTCTGCAGGACAAGGTGGCCGGCGACCTTTAATCCGCCTACCGACCGAGGACACCCTGCGCTCATGGAAAAAGGTTCGCGCTCATCAAGCCGCTTTGCAAGAGTCAGATTGTGAGCTCTGTGTCAAGCTTGCCTCTGCGCAACGCGACGTCATCATCAGCAACAGACAGGACAACGAAACGAGAAACCTTGCTCGCCGACAAAAGCAGACTGCTGCCGCAAACATGGCTGCGCATGTCAAGAGCAGTGAATGCACTCGAGATTTGGCGTTGCAAGAAGAAATTGTAGGACTTGAAACCTGGGGTTTTTACCACACTTTTCTGCAAGTTCATAGAGAAGTGACTGAGCACCAGGTCAGAGTCCTCTTGCATGCAACAATCTGCAGCTTCATGTCTCAACATTGAAGCACTCACCACCTTGAGTTTGTTTGCAAAACAGTACAAAATTGTTTACTTCCTCCATGTGCCACTTATAACATCTCTGGTGTCTTGCTCTTCAATGCAGAAACATGCTGGTGTGCTTTTCTACGGCAGGAATCTCAGCAGCAAGAACCACCAAACGCAAGCAATGCACAGGCAGGAGGAAGAGACATACAAGAGCAGCCTGAGCTTACCTCCAATTCCGTCACTGGAAGTAATTTAACTGAAGACGCTGCAATTTCTTTTGATGCTGTAGAGATGATTGATTCAAAAGAGCAGGCAATTGAATTCGATGGTCCTTCTACAACCGACCAGCAGGATGTACTATTAGAAGGTGTTGGGATTGCAAGGGAAGCGAAGACCTCTGTAGGTGGTGCACCTGACTCCAACTTGCCGCAGGTTTCATTCCTGCCAGTCAATCGAAACCAGTTGGCGACTGCAAGTCGAAATTCAAACCGAGTCACAGTCCAGGACGCCCACCTTGGACACATCACTCCGCTCGAGAAATTCGATATCCGCTTCCCTAACCAAGGTCGACCGACAGACGGAGCTGAGAAGAGAAGAGATGATAACACCGCAGCCTTGAAAAAGAGACAACCTTTCCTGAAGCCTAATGACATGGTCTTGGCTAGAGTTCAGTACTCGGTCGAAGAAGAGTCAGGAAAAACCCAGCAGCCTGTGTGCGTGTTCAAGATCCTGAAAATTTTCCAGGACCGTCTGGGTTGTGCAACATGGATGAGGGCTCGTTGGTACGGAGAGAACAACCAGTTCGGATAACTGGGGATGGCCCCTTTTTCCGAAATTTTCCTAGGCTATACTTAGTTTTTTCTACATGTCAGACCTGACTCTTCTAACTAATATTAGATTGTAATGTGTGTTTAAACCAATTGGAAACTAGTTTATTTATTAATAAAAACTAGTGTTGACACTCATAAAAGAATGTGAAAAAAAAGTCGTTCGGCCGGCTCGGCAACACATACCCGCCCACCCCGCAAAGTCAGTATGCCTGACCTGACTGTTGTAATTAATATTAGACTGACATAATGCGCTGTTAAATCAATTGGAAACACGTTTATTTATTAATAAAACTACCTGGTTGTGACTCAATGACACAAAAAAAATTCAGTGTGAGGCAACCCCCCCCCCCACACACACACATACACACACCCCCCACTCACGAGCGCTCCAACTCCCTACATTAATCTCAATCTTCCTCTTCTGAATCATCTGCATCAGTATCATCTAGTCTCCTTCGCTTCTTCACTCGCTCATGCCTGACTCTTACTCTCTGATCATCACCATCGTCATCTTTGCAGCTTTCCTTGTCCTCTTCGTCCTCTTCTTCTTCTTCTCCTACTTTCCTTTCCTGCTCGTCTTCTTCTTTCTCTTCCTCAGTCTCAGTTTCACCTGATGAAGAAGATCTATATTTGCACAGCTCACATAGTTCTTCCCTTGTATTTTCCTCATTTCGCAATCCACAGCACTCGCATATCCACGGAATGAAGTCTTTCTCTTCATCTTCTTCTTCTTCTTCTTCTTCTTCTTCTTCTTCTTCTTCTTCTTCTTCTTCTTCTTCTTCTTCTTCTTCTTCTTCTTCTTCTTCTTCTTCTTCTTCTTCTTCTTCTTCTTCTTCTTCTTCTTCTTCTTCTTCTTCTTCTTCTTCTTCTTCTTCTTCTTCTTCTCTGTTCCTTCTTCTCCCTCTTCTCCTCCCTCCTCCACCACCCTGACCTCCAGCACGAGCACGGACACGACGAACACGAGCACGAGCACCACCAGGAGCACGACCTCGAGCACGACCACGAGCACCACGCGCTCTCTTGCTATCGTTGCGTTGTTCTGCTGCGTTGCGAAGCGGAATGTCGCTGTCGCTGCTGCTCTGATCCACTACTTGATCACCTGCACGCCCACGCTCACGACCACGAGCACGACCACGAGCACGACCACGAGCACGACCACGACCACGACCACGTCCACGAGCACGCCGGGGAGCACGACCACGAGCAGCACTACGACCACCACGCGCTTGCTTGCGATCATGTTGTTGTCCCGCTGCGTTGAGAAGTGGGCTGTCGCTGGAAGACTCTGACAACTCACACTCACACGCTTGATAGTGATCCCACACAGCCTTTATCACATCCTTCTTCTTCAACTCCTTCCTCTTGCCCTCCGGAGTCAGATACGTGCTACTAAGCCCGTGCTCTCTCATCCACCCCACAAATGCGACTTTGTTGATCCTCAATGCCGCCAGCCCCTTCTCGTCCTGCACAGTGCCACTTCGCAGAATCTCCGCGACCGCCTTCCATGGTTGCCTGATGACGGCTGGGTTGAAGGCCAAATCTTGTTCCAACTGCTCCTGCGCTGACAATGCCCTTGCCCCCGGCCAGCCTGGATTCGGTAGAGCCTGCTTGTTGTCAAAAAATGTGCGCGGCAAACCCAAACGCTCCTCTTCAGTGAGGTGAGTCAGAGCGCGAATGAACTGCTCCCTATCCTGAGGAACGGCCCAAGGGTTTGGTGGGAACTCATCTAACACTCGGACCTCCACCTTCCACTCGTCTCCGTTCATATCCACGCACGAAATATGGGCAGGCCTACCAGGAAGACCTCCCTTACCATACTCCCCATCGTACTCGAGACCAGACAGAGAATCTGGGTGTGTCAGCATGTTTTCGATTTGCTCCCTTTCCTGTGGCCCACAAAACTTGGCTGCTAACTGCCTGATATCCTTCTTCAGCTTCGGAGTTGCCCACTCGACTGGTGGGAGCTTTGTTAGGGAGAGCAGTTGCTGCAAACAGGTACCAGTTGCATGTGTATACAAAAAATAAAGTGAGTACCTGGTGGCCTAACATAAAACTGGATAGGTGCGGCGCCATGCGCAGTTGGTTTGTCGTGCTCGCCATGCCAGAGCTCCTGGGAATCACCCCAAGTCTTACATTCACCCAGCGGCATGCCACCTGCTTCATCACTTGCTGCAAACTGCCAAGCAAGAGGACGGTTGTAGTGAGTGATGTGTCTGTTAACACATGGGGCAAAAAACCTGTCCCAGTCGTAGTTCGTCTTCACAATTAACAAAACAAAAGACGATCGATCCTTTTTAAAAGCCTGCAACGTCTTTAAAAGGGCTTGCGCGAGGTTAGTTGTTAAGAAAGTGGAATTGATTCCTCGCTTGATTGTCCTAAACTTCTGATCATCAGAAGAATAACCATGGCGCGGTACCAGCCTGTGGTACCGGGCACGAGTCCTCCACCCAACGTAAATGATATGGTTCAAAAAAGCTAAGACAGCAAAGCCAGTATTGTCCGCTGCACCATCCCACTCCAGGTTCAGAAGCCAAGCCGCTTTACTCCTGTCTGAAAACAGCTCCCACCTCAAGACATGGTACAGCATGGTCAAGTTGCTGTTCATACCGTGAGCCATGCCAGGGCCGTAAGCAAAAATGAAAGTCTTACCGGCGGTGTACGCGCTCGTGACCCCTAAACAAATGCGAATCACGTACTTCCCTTTGAAGTCGTCTGAACGCCGGCGACAAGCAGGATACTGAATGGGAGGGGTCATGTCAGACGAGATGGTAGTAGACTTCACATCTCCAGGTGCGGCCTCCTTCCTCTTCATGCTCTCCACTCGACATGTTGAATGAATGTTGTGGTGCAGAGTGCTGCGACGCTTGTAATCGAGCACTGCCATCTCGTTATCGAACCCCCTATCCTTCCCCTTCTCCAGCCTCCTGCACTCCGCGGCCAACTCAGTACAAATATGATCTTTGGCAAAATCTTTGTTCCGGATAGGCTTCACATTCCGGAACTCCTCCCGCCAGACCTTCGCGACCAGGCTTGGGTCGGGAGGATTGTTTGGTTTCAGCTTGCACGGCATCAAGTTTATGAGCTCCAAGCACTTACTCTCCCACTTGTCACGAACAAACTGGTAGACTGAACTCTTTTCGGCTATGTCCTGCAGCTTCCATACACACATCTGAGTTGTCACTTGACTTGAGATCAAACAACCATTTCTTACACAAGAGCATACCAATTACGTCCTTAGTGAGAGGCTTTGCTGGCGACGACTTGATGGCAATGTTCTTACCTTCCATAACCAGCCTCTTTGATGCCTTCATAACCTTCTTCCCTATCCCGTGTATACGCATCCACATTTTGAGACATACTTTGTCTCCCTGAAACCAATACTGCCACGTGCCGTTGGGGCGCAACATGAGAACGAGCATTGACTTAATTGAGCTCTTGAGCTCTTGCAGCGAGAGAAGACATGATTTCACTCTCTGCTGTATGACATCTCGAGCATCAACCCATAGAAAGCACTTCCACTCCTTACAACAGAGTGACCGTACCTCATGTTCAAGCTCCGCATAAGTCATGCCCAACCAAAACTCTATTGTCTTCGGCCGCTGCCTTTTCGGCTCCGCCCTCTTCCGCTTCGCCATTTTGTAGGGCCTGCTTGTGTGGCGACTCCGAACATCTACTGGCGGTTCCAACCCGAGTGAGACATACAACAGTGCTGAGCTCGCCTTGATAGCATCCCAGTCCTCCGTCCTACACTCCGAACCACACTCCTCCAGATCAGGTCGGTGAAGATCGTCGTATCCACTGCAGCCTGTAGTCTCGATCCCTTCTGAATCCGGCCGCTGCATATATTCAAGCACAATGCTTAAAACACAGTGTCAAATTATAATACCTTTACTGGTGAGCCTGTGGGTACGACCACATCAGCCTTCTCCGGTGAGTCTGGGCACGCGGTTAGGTCTTGCACGTAACCTTCATCCATGAAGGATACAGAAGCATCCCCAACAGCAGTTCCCCCATCAGTCGACTCTGCAAGCGGCTGCAAAGCCAATTGGCTTGCAACCTACTACCAGAGACAAAAACATAACTGGATTAACAAATTGTGATCTGAACTCAACAAACATACCTGCAAATCAGGCATGGGCAGTTCTGCCTTGGACAGCTATCAAGAAAACATCACGTTTACATACTAGCCAGAGAAGACAGAAGTAATTTGACCTTCAGACCATCCGTGCCGGTACCGGTGCTGGTGTCGGGCCTGGCGCTGTCCTTAGCAGTCTTGGCAAAAGACCCCAACAAGTCTGTCAGGCTGTCGGCTGTCAAGGGTAGGTCCTGGGCTGTGGTCGGTGCTTGGCTGCCTGCTTGCTCACGGCAAAACGACGCAAAAAGAGATGCTTTCGCATCTTCTCCCATGGACTCACTCCTCTGCATGGGTGGATGTTCCTAAATTATGAAGCAACTACTTGCTCTTTCACGCTGCAATAAAGCGGCGACTCTAAATTAGGGCCTAACTTAGAGTCGCCGCTTTATTGCAGCGTGAAAGAGCAAGTAGTTGCTTCATAATTTAGGAACGAATTTTTGACAAACAACTTTTTTGGCAAAAAGCTCACATTTCCTATGTTATGTTGTAAGTGCTTTGTTTGTAGTTATTGCACCCGCCACTTCAAATTTTCAGCTACTGGCTTTTTTCCACTTTTGAAGTCCGACAATCGCACACCGACCTTCGCGCTATGTCTGACCTAGTAGCGGAGACATTGCAGGGCATTGCTAGAAATCGATTGGGGGAGCTGTTCCTGTTTTGTAATAACAATCCTGAGAAGCAACCGTTTGAGAAAGTGACAATTCCTCCAGAACTCCGAAGAAAGTATGACGGGCTTTCAAAGCGGGAGATTGAGGAAGTCTGTCCGCAGACAAAACATTAGTGGAATCAGAACAGCAGATACAGGGGAGCAGCCAAGGCATGGGATGATGGGCTAGGCAGTGAGAAAGCAGTGACAAGAGTGATAATCAAAAGAAAAAGAAATCAGACAGTATTTTTGCTTTCGGAGGAGGAGACGAAGAAGAAGAAGAAGAAGGAGGGGAAGACGAAGAAGAAGAGGAAGACTGATGAAAGAGAAGGAGAAGAAGAAGAAGAAGAAGAAGGAGAAGGAGAAGGAGAAGAAGAAGAAGAAGGAGAAGAAGTAGGAGGATGGAAGGGAAAGAAGAAGAAGGAGAAGGAGAAGAAGAAGGAGACGAAGAAGAAGGAGAAGGAGAAGAAGAAGGAGACAAAGAAGAAGAGGAAGACTGATGAAACAGAAGAAAAAGAAGGAGAAGAAGAAGAAGAAGGAGCAGAAGGGAAGGGAAAGAACAGAGAGAGATCGACGAAGAAAAAGAAAACCAAGAACCGACCAGAGAAGACAACAACAACAACAACAACAACAACAACAACAACAACAACAACAACGACAACGACAACAACAACAACAACAACAACAACAACAACAACAACAACAACAACAACAACAACGACAACGACAACAACAACAGCAACAACAACAACAACGACGACGACGACAACAACAACAACAACAACAACGACAACGACAACAACAACAACAACAACAACAACAACAACAACAACAACGACGACGACGACGACGACGACAACAACCACAACAACAACAACAACAACAACAACAAGGACAACGACGACGACGACGACGACGACGACAACAACAACAACAACAACGACGACGACGATGACGACAACGACGACGACGAAGACAACAACAACAACAACAACGACAACAACAACAACGACAACAACAACAACGACAACAACAACAACGACAACAACAACAACAACAACGACAACAACGACGACGACGACAACAACAACAACAACAGCAAAGGAGTTACCGCCAGTCCAGGAAGGCAAGTATAGAATATGGGAGCTCCCCAGGAGTTTTCAGTACATATACAATAAGGAAGCCGAAGAGAAGTTTCAAGACGGTGATGGGAACAAGTTCCAGGACGGGTACACAAAATCTCTTTCCCTTTTTGTCACCATCTGTTGTTGTTATTGTAAATTTAGGTTGTTAATACGATTCCAGCTTGACGACGGCAAGGTAGGATTGGCAAGGTAGGATTGCTTGTAATACTATCTGTGAATCATTTTTGCTTGTTGAAAGGTGCGGGACGGTGCTTTCATTACTAACGTCCAACTACCCAGTAACAAGGTTGTGTTGGGACCGCAGAAAAGTATTGAGACCAGCGAAGGCGTGGGCGAAATAATGCCTGCTCCCGGGTTTGTGTTCTTTTTAGTAGAGCTTTTTAATGATGCATTTGTCTTGACAGGATGATTATTGAGTTTCCACAGCGGTGGCAGCAAGGCTTAAACCAAACGAAGTTCAATAAAAGTAAGAAATATTCTTTGTGTGTGGTGTTTGAATGTTATGGTCTGTATTGCAGTGTGCAAGAAGCACATCCTGGTGGTGAGAACCGTCGACGCTACAGCTATAGGGGGTGCGGTTGAAAGCCGAGAACTACAACTCCTAGATAAGTATTTCCTTTCGATCGGGCACACACTCGCCCTACCGGATCATAAGGAGGATTTCGAGAAGGACATCATGCCTCTTCTCAAGCCATATGCTGGTAAGCCCACAGAGCCCCCTTTCCTTCACCGGTTCCGGAAGAAGGAGCTGCTGTTGGCTATACAGGCGAACAAACTTAAGGTATTGGCATCTGTCTCCATCTTCGCAATGTTGTTTTGTGAATGTTAGAAGGCCGCCGGAACGCGGAAGTCAGGACGGGTCAAAATCGACCGCTCTTTAGCAGGTATGCATTTGTTTTGCTTGTTTCTCACCTTTGATCTGTGAACCTGTTGAACTAGATGAGGTCATTGAGGAAAGTCCCCCGAAGAAGAATAAGAAGGCCGGTCCAAAGAAGCGAGATAGAAGTCGAGGGTTAGAGGCTGCAGAAGCCACTGTTAGTTTCGAGCTTTTCTTTGTTTGTAGACTTTGATCAGGAAAGCAGCGATGACGAGGTTATCACGCAGGAGAAAACGCAGGAGAAAAAAAAACAAAGAAAGGTCAGCCCCTTGATTTCTTTTTTTTCTCCTGCGTTTTGCAATAATAAATATTGCTTGTAGGAAAGGGCGACAAGGAAGAGGAGGAAAAGGGCGGTAAGGAAGCCTTAGGGGAGGCTGAGGGTCTTCGGTAATTTTGTGATCCCTCCCTTCCCCTCCTCCTCCTCCTCCTTGTCCTTCTTCTTCTTCTTCTTCTTCTTCTTCTTCTTCTTCTTCTTCTTCTTCTACTACTACTACTACTACTACTACTACTTCTTTATCAATATTATATATATTATTGAAATCATATTGATTTATTAATTTATTTATTCACTGTCACTGCTGCTTTAACAGAAGTTAAGGGCTGATATCAGCAATATGAGCTCGTCTATTTCGCAGCTTGTGAAAACTTTGCAAGAGCGTCCCGTCTCTGGCCCGGGGGGTGGTGGGGGTGAGGGGAATCCGAAGCAGCAGCAAAAAGAAGAGGAAGAAGAAGAAAAAAAACAAAAACGAGAACAAGAAAGAGAAAAAGAAGAAAGAGAAGAAGAAGAAGAAAGAGAATAAGAATAAGAAGAAGAAGCATGAGAGTGACAGTGACACGTCAGACAGCTCGTCAGACAGCTCGTCAGACAGCTCGTCAGACAGCAGCTCAGATAGTGATAGTGAGCAAGAGAAACAGAAGAAGAAGAAAAAGAAGGAGAAGAAGAAGAAGAAGAAGGGAATGGAAATTACTGCTGACACCCCCACCAACTTCACTGACAAACTATTGACTTGGTCACTCGCAATGAATGCGACGCGACACAACACATAGGATGTTTTTTCATACACATAGGTAGTAAGAGTCAGGCGTGAGCGAGTGAAGAAGCGAAGGAGACTAGATGATACTGATGCAGATGATTCAGAAGAGGAAGATTGAGATTAATGTAGGGAGTTGGAGCGCTCGTGAGTGGGGGGTGTGTGTATGTGTGTGTGTGTGTGTGGGGGGGGGGGGGTTGCCTCACACTGAATTTTTTTTTGTGTCATTGAGTCACAACCAGGTAGTTTTATTAATAAATAAACGTGTTTCCAATTGATTTAAAAGCGCATTATGTCAGTCTAATATTAATTACAACAGTCAGGTCAGGCATACTGACTTTGCGGGGTGGGCGGGTATGTGTTGCCGAGCCGGCCGAACGACTTTTTTTTCACATTCTTTTATGAGTGTCAACACTAGTTTTTATTAATAAATAAACTAGTTTCCAATTGGTTTAAACACACATTACAATCTAATATTAGTTAGAAGAGTCAGGTCTGACATGTAGAAAAAACTAAGTATAGCCTAGGAAAATTTCGGAAAAAGGGGCCATCCCCAGTTATCCGAACTGGTTGTTAGAGGAGGGGGACGTGTTTCTAGGAAAGTGCAGTGAGAAAAAGGAAAAATTCACGGAGAAGGACCAGAGGCTGATGGAAACTCTGCGATCACAGGGCCAAGATGTGGACAATGACGTGAGGTTCAAAGATCACACCCGATGAAAATCTATTTCTGGCCGGGAGCGACGAAAATAACCAGGTTCAAGGGCAGCAACTTGCAGCTCCGATGTTAGTGCACTGGGGAAAATCTTCGGACCTGCTCACAAAAGGGAACATGATTCGACAAAACCTCATCAGGCTTATCACCACCGACATCAGACTGCGGGCTATTCCAGGCCTGAACATCGTGGAGGCTGTCAAGCAGGCTCAAGCTCTAAATCCAACTCGAAAATCAAACAAAAAACGACCTGTAACTTCTCCCTCTTCCTCAGATGCCGAGGATAACTCAGAGTCTGCAAGTTCTTCAAGCATGCAATGCAATGTACGCAAGAGGGCGAGGTCAACACGAGAAGACTTATGATTTTTTTGTTGCTGCTGAGGGTCCAAGTCACTAACACAGCTTGTTTTTTGCTAGAAACATTGTCTGTGGTCTCTACCACGGCTACATATGAAGAATTGCGGGTCTTGTTTGGGTGTCATGATCGCTCAGAGTTATGAGTCAGTAAACCGTCGATTCCGCAAATGCAATGTTGAGCAATGTGGTCAGAAACTTTTCTCAAAACACTCGGATCAATCTATCGGTTTTCACTTTATCCTACATCAAGAAAATTCACATCGACGTAACTGTTTAATAAACTCAGTGGAAGCAAACAGACTTTGGTACTGAAAATCCTACGGATAAGTAGAACCACAGTTGTGTCCGGTGCTGGTCAATAATTTTGCTTTGCATGCGAGGCTGGTAATAAAATTTCTTCACAGTCGATTGCAGCTCATGTCATAGGTCACGTTGTCGCGGTCAATTTTGGAAAAATAAATGCCACAAGCAGAAATTCTTGCAGAAAAATCATTTCTACCTTGCACGAGCAAGTAAAATAAAAATAGGAAGCTTGGTTCTCTGCGGATGGACTGCTTCCTCAGTGACTGGTGATTTTGGGTTTGTTAACCCAGCTTAAGCCTGACTTAACAAATCCAAAGTCACAAGGCTCATATCCTCTAAGACCGCCTGGTTCCCTTGGTACTACCGCCTGGGACGATGCTCGTTAGCAAGGCACATTCGCTCCGTAATAATTCAGACGCGCGTGAGCCTTGCTTTCGTAACCAATGACATCAGTTGCTACTGACGTTTGAATTGCCGATCTTTATATCAGAAATTCAAAGTTTTCTGCTCTGCGACTTTTCCCGGGGAAGTGCCACGTGAAAAACCCACAAGTACAGGTTCATAAATGAAATGTATTTAAATGTTGCAGGCAGGCAGGCAGGAGAATTCCATAAAGTAAGAAGCTTGGTTCTCTGCGGATGAACTGTTTCTTGTGCATCGCTTGATGTTGTACTTCTAAGCTTGAATTGCAACATCTGTCGGTGCAGCCCTCTTGGCGACGTTTCTTGCTGGCACTCTACGTAGTTTTTGGACAAAAGATTGTCCAAATGGTTTGTAGAGAACTCTTGCTTTGTGACCTAGTATGCGGCTCTTGAACAATATTGTTCCTGCAGAAGTTTTTTTACACATTTTTTTTCTCCATTGGGGCACCCACAAGTTCAATTCTTTTTGCTTTAAGCATTTCAACCTAGTATATAGGGAAAGAATGAAAGGCTACAAGAAGCTGGGTTCTCTGAGGATGAACTGCTCCTTGTTGGATAATCGCAATTCCAAGTTGCGCGATTATTGGCGACTTGGAAATGCAAAGCCTCTGCGCCTGATGACAACGTTCCTAGCTTGGCTGGTTCCATTCACTAGCTTGATTTTGCTTGTGAATAAATTCAGCCAGCGCTGATGAGGCTCTGGATCGTCGATGACTACGCGTAACTGTTCAGCTTCTTGGAAGTGCTACTGTTCAGCTTCCCGAGAAGTTGCTGATTGTTGGTCCTCTCCGGACTAGGCTGTCTAATTAGACAGCCAAGTCCGAAGAAGACAACACTTCTTGATGGGCGTAGATTACTCTTGCTGCGCAGTTTGTTTGAGCTGCCGATAGTTCTCCTGAAATCGGCAGTGCAAACAAATGCGACCTAGTTGCTGGATTTTAGTACTTGCATGAGCGCATACTATAGCTCTGATGCTTGGGTTAAAAATCCTTAAATTAACAAGATCAGTTGATCGAAACAGAGCTAGGTTCTAAAAATCCTGAGGATAACTGGAACCAAAGTTCTGTTCCTACCTCACGACTATGCATACCAAGAGTTCAATACTTCATGATGCCTTTGTGTTGCATGTAGAACCAAGAAGACCGGTCCTTTCGAACGTTTTTTTTCCAAAAAATATATCTGTGTATATATAAAAAAAAAACGGATTCCGCGTTACAAAATAGTGATTCCGCTGGCTTTCGACTACCTGCGCAAAACACTTCCTGCACACTTCAAAGAGAGAAAACTCACAAAACAACAACATGAGTTGACTTTGCGTAAATTTGCATATTTTGCGTGAGTTCGCAGACTTGAGATGTAAAATTATGGATCAAGTGGTACCATAAATTTACTAACGAGGTATTCTAATTGGTCCTTAGGAACATGTTTGGTTAATACGTCTGCTATTTGTTTTTTAGTTCCTACCTTTACAAACTTAATCTCATTGTCTCTCTGTGCATGATGTATGGAATGCAGTTCTAAGGGTAAGTGTTTAGTACGTGGTCCTGACATTCCCCTCTCTGCTGCTAAGATAGTCTGTGCATTATCTTCGTAAAGCTCTATCTGCCCTTTCTGTGCTATACCTAACTCTTCTGTGATGTGTCTGATAGCCAATCCTTCTCGTATGCACTCTGCTGCTGCGAAAATTTCCGCGTCATTAGAACTTAGTGCAATTCTAGTCTGTCGTTTCGATAACCAAGCTACCGGGTCTCCACCCCAAAGCACTATATAACCTGTACGTGACTTTCCTGTTTTCTTACAGACCTTATGCGCAGCATCTGGCCATAAAGTAAATCTTGGGGTACGTCCTTCCTTCCTGTGACGATCTAGGCTCGTGAAATGCAATACCGCGATACGAACTTTTCAGATATCTGAAGATCCTACCTAGTAAAGCATAAGCAAGTCCTGGATTTACTGTTTGCATCACGCTAGCTGCATTCAGTGCTTGATCAGCATCTGGACGTGTCATCTTAGTTAGAAACAAAGGTTTACCTACTAAACTAGGAATTGAATGCTTTCTAAGAGCGCTTGTTTGTCCCATAGGTTCGGGCTCATGTTCTGCACTAGGAGTGCTTACTGGTCTAACATCTGCATATCCTACATCCTTTAAAATCTGTTTCTGATACTTCTTCTGATACAATAAAATGCGTCCTCCTTCCTGAACTATCTCTATTCCTTTGAACTCTTTAGCCACTCCCAAACGCTTAAGATGATAAAACGTTTCTAGTGTACTAGCGAAACGGTCATACGCTTGTTCGTTAGGAGCTGAGAAAATAAGATCATCTACATGGAAAATACCAATGATAGCATCTCTTATCGGCTTGTCTTTTTCAACAAACGTACATAAATCTGAGTCTAGTAACCTGAATCCTAATTCCTCTAACTTAGGGGCTAAGATCTCATACCATCTCCAACCAGCTTGCGGCGCGCCATACAGATCTCCATCTACTCTCCATATCATGCCCTTATGCTCTTCACTGTCTCCCATCGGGTGCATAAGCATAAACAGGATCATGCATTCGTGCATTCAGATAAGCATTTTTGAAGTCTATACCGTATAGCTTATGTCCATGCCATGCTGCAAGCTTAGACAAAAAGAGTAATGAGCGATGAGCGGCACAGGGCACAAATAATTGATCTGGGTTATAGCTAACTCCTGGCTCTAGCATATCTCCCCTCAAAGCTAACCTTGACTTAATGAACTTACGTCCCTTTTCGTCCAGTTTGACTTTATGTACCCATGTTAGTCTCACTATTTTTACTCCTTTTTCTTTCGTTTCCTTAGGGCTTAGCCACGTGTAAGTGTTAAAAGACTTTAGAGCTTCAATCTCTTTATCCATCCCTGCTTTCAACTCTTTCGCAGTTAATCCCTCATCAACGATTGCATTTGGTACCTTCAATGTTAGGTACAGTAACGCAGTGGTTTGATCCTCTACGATACTTTCTGCGGACATCTCGGGATGCTCTAGTTCTCCGACGGGTCTTATCCTATCTATCCGATACTTTCTAATTTCGCTACCTAACATCTTTTCTACCTGACCGTCGTCAAAGACTACGAAGTGACTGGGCTTAGGCATTTTACGGACTTTAAGTCTCTCTCCCTTCTCGCATGCTTATAAGACTTTTCCTTCTCTCTTAACTGATTGCCAGTTGTCTCCATATTCTTCCTTTGCCCATTCTTCTCCGAAAGCTACTCCCGGCACACTAACTCTCTCTCCTGTCAATGTAGCTCAGCTTTTACTGCTGCCTTCTTTTCTGGAGGTGGTTGTGTAACTGGTGTCCTAACCTTTGCTTCTCGTTTCCCTCTCACTATGTTAGCTGATGTGATCTTGTCACTTTGCTCCCAAGTGAGGCCCTTTGTGGGCGCGTCTCCCCCTACGTACCTCCTACTAGGGTGGTCCGCTTCGGGGCTTTGCGCCTCTAACGATGTGACGGGTGTTACCCCATCATCATTGTCGTCAGCTAGTTCTACCTTCGACTCTGATGGGAGACCGGAATCTGGACGGTGAATGTCTTTTTCTTCCTGTAGCTCCTCATGTTTGTCTAACTCCCCCTCACCTTTATGTTCGGGTTCGTCTAACGGCTGTTCTAGCTGGACGGTGTCATTACTCTCCCCCTCAGATTCCTCGTCGTCCAATCTAGCTTCTCTGGGTGGGTGAGCATCCTTGCCAACTACATTGTGGTTAAAGCGTACATTACGCACATTTGTGATGACTTTTCGACCATCCCAAACTCGATATAATTACTTAAATAAATCGTATCCAAGTAACATTACACGCTTTCCCCTATAGTTGCCTTTGCCTACCTGCTTTCCTATGTACATTACACCTAAACATCCTATAGGCTTAAGTTGTCGGATAGCTGGCTTGTAGCCCAGACATTGCTCAAAAGGTGAGGTTCCTTTCCTAGGCCTTGTCGTGGCTGGTAGAATGTTATGCAAGGTTGTGGCTGTGTGTTCCATTTCCGCCCAAAACTGGGGTGGTAAATTAGTCTCATATCGCATGGCCCGGGCTGGTCCGGCTGTGATGTCGTTGAACTTCTCAGCTATGGGTTGCCATCTTTATCACCTGGAGCACTAGTCTTCCAAATGAATTGCGGGGATTCCCGCCCCGCTTACCCCGTCTTATTCTTCTTCTCTTTCACTTTGGGGTTGTAACGCTCGTTTATGTTGAGGGGCTTGTCTTTCTCATTGTCCCAGCGATAGAGCATGCCAGGCGTAAGTCTCCCCCTCACGATGACGTCACTCTCTTTAATTCTTATGGGGTGCTTTAGGATTAGTAGTTGCCCATTTTGGTGAATGATAGATCTGTGGTGGTTATGGTCCATGTTTCCAGTAGACATAATGTTGACTGGCACCCTGTGGTCTAACAACATATCTTTCTTTACCAAAACTGGCTTTCCTGATCCATCTATTCTTGTCAACCTCGCTTCCCCCATGTTTCGCACCATACTCTCTCCATTTCCGGTGACTAAGCTAACGGGTTCGATCTCTCGGACGTTGTGTAAGATGTGCGGTGTACATGCTATATCCCTTGACGATCCGCTGTCTTGAACTATCATCTTTTTCTTGCGTCCTACCGTCTCGCTATCGTCTACCATGAGATTGTGATTTTCCTCTTCATCCTCCTCACTCTCTTTCTTTTGGGCTTTGTTCTTCCTTTCTCTCTCAAATCTCTCCTCGTACATCCAATCAAGCTCTTCTCGTGCCTCGCAATACGATTTAAAGCTTATCGGAATTCCCGACCTCATCTCCTCGGAGGTTCTGGAGTGTTCTAGGTTTTCCGGGTCAAAGTCCTCATCATCCTCCTCCATATCTGAGTGTCCGTCTATCTCCCGTCTCGTCCTGTCAAACTCCCTCTTTCTCGCTGCTGCCTGTTCTGGACTGAAGAACTTGTATGCATCTCCTGAGTGTAGCTTCCGCAAAAGTGCATCCAGTGTAACCCCTCTCGCTTCTACCTCATGCCAAATCTTCATAAGGTGGGGCATCGATCGCACGATGAAAAGAGCAAATTGATTTTCGTGGTTCTTAGCTAAGTCGAGTATTCCATAGTCTATTATTCCTAACAGCTCTGTGTAAAACTCGTTCTCTTTGCCGTCCGGGTCGTAACACAAACCCTCTTTCACTACTATCTTTTCTGCTCCCTCCGTTAATGCATATAGCAACCTAGCTATTTCCGTCTTCTCAGGTCTTGGATGTCCTTCACTGTGTCTGAACTCACAGTGCCACTCCCAGCTCTTTCCTTAGCTTTTGTACTCTGAGTGGTTCTAGATGCTCGCTTCTCTATGACTGTCTCTCTTGTGATTTGTGGTGTGCCTGCTGCATGCTTCAGAAATACTTCGTTCACAGCCCAAAACACATCTGTCAACAGTCCATCTGCCTCTGGTACTCTCTCTCCTTCCTTCTTTGTCATCATCACAACATCTCCCGTTTCATCATCCAAAACACACAGATTGTTCAGCTGTTCACTTATGCTCTTAAAGTCCTCAAAGCTTATTACCTTTCCGTGTTCTGTTTCTCTTTTACTGCTCTTCCCCACAGGTGTTTTATGTGTGTGTGTCTCGCTTGTCTGCTCTGTCTGTGACTCTACACTGTCTCCTACTCTATCCAGAGGAGACGGACCTTGTGGTAGTAGCGATGGTGGCCAAGACTTGCCCTCACTTGTCCCTCCTATACGCTCATCAGCCTCGTCAAATGCGATCTCTTTTCCAGCTCTAGTCCAGCCGGTCCTTGCCTCATTTCCTGGCAAAACAGCATCATTCCGTGAATCTGTACTAACTCCTTCCTTACCGGGTTTTTCGACACTTTCCTTGTCTTTTTCTCCGATATTTGCGGGACTTAGCGAGTTTTTCTTCACGGGTGTTGCAGTATCTTTTTGCGAGATTTGCTGTGCACTCGCCCCCTTTCCCTCCCTCTCTCTCAGTATGCTTATCATCTCACTCTCCGACGGATACTCACGGGAAGGGCGTGGGCGACGTGAAGGGTCTTGTGCTAGGTCAATGTCAGGGAATAGTGGGTCTTGGCGTGCATGATAACCACATAAGTCTGCATACACTAGCCTCTTTGCTGCCTCACCCGCCTTGCCCCAACTCCCCCCCCCCCCCCCTGTCCAAACTTAACTCCACACTGTTCTCCCTTCCAGTTCAGCCCAGTACAACGAGTGGTCAGTGGGCCTATGGTGTGACTCTTAGGAGTGAATGTAGTGGGACTTGGTGTTTCGTTCTTTGTCTGCCTCGAGTTCTGAGGGGGTGTGGGTGTCGGTTTCTCACTTTTCCATTTCTCTTTCTCTTTCACTTGCGAGGGTTTTGGTTGCAATGGTGAGGGTTGCACACGTTGTGTGTCTCGTGAGGTTGTGAGGGCAGGAGTGGTTGTTGTAGAGGTGTTGGGGTGTTGAGCACTAGTGAGAGTGCGAGGTGGAGAGTTGTGGGGGTCTGTCTCGGAGTGTGTTTCGAGCCAATTGAGCACTCGACAGTTCCCCCCCCCCCCCCCCCCCCCCCCCCACGGGCTCTTGCGGGTTGATCTAAGGGTTTGTTGTCACTTTGCTCCTTTGGAGGCTCACTATCCTCCTCGCCCTCTTGCTCTGCTTCACGAGCAATGATTCTTTCCCCACTTTCTATGTTTCCCTCCATTGCTTCTTCTGCACCCTCCATCATGACTAGCCCATACTCTTCTTCTTCTGAGCTGTCTTCCCCTTCTGACTTGTCTTCTTCTTCTTCCTCACCCTCCTCTCCTACTTCTCCCCTCATAAGAGTGACTCCTTTGCCTCCTTTCTTTTTAAACTTGCCACTCTTGTCTCTTTGCTTCCCCTTTGTGGAATTATAGTGAGCTGACTTTGGACTAGTTCGTTTAGGGCCTGACTTTTGTTTGGGGCAAAAACGCTTTGTGTGTCCAGTCTGGTAGCAGTTATAGCATGTCGCTGTTAGCCACCACTCCTGCTCTGAACTATCATTACCATTCTTGTTGCCCTTGCCCTTCCCGTTCTTAGTCCACTTCTTGTTCTTCTCTCTCTTTTCTCCCTTCTCTCCTCCCTCTCCCTCTCCAAGCAGTAGATTCGCTCCCTTACCCTCTTTCCTCCTCTCTTTCTCCCTCCTACGTTCCTTTCTCAGTCTCTTCTGCTTCGCTTCCCACAACACGTAAATTTCTCTTGCCGACTCTACCATATCATCATGTGTTGGCCTGCTCGCTGCTGCTAATCTATAATGATCGTTGAGGTATGCGGGCCCATAGGCCTCATGCTCTGCTAGCTTCTCTAACAACCCATTTACTGCTTCCTCTGGCTCAAATGGCTTCCCTCTCTCAGAGCTTCTAGCCAGTTCTTCTGCAGTAGATGTTGTGTTAGATACTCATCCATATCCTCTGTCTGTCTCGGTCTCATCTCTTTAAATGCTTTCTCCTCTATGTATCTCGCCGCACCACTTAGATTACCGTATTTTGCTTTGACAATGCCGATTTTCTCAAACGGGCAATGAACGTTTTTACTGCGAAGAAATTGAACCACCTTAGATTCCGAGAATGTTGTTGTTACGAGAAGTTGGAACATCCTGCAGCAATGCAGATACTGCTGTTCTTCTCTGTATCTTTTCTTCCTCAGCAAGTACACGTCTTTGTTGGTTCTTGTCATCGCTCTTTTCTTCTTTCTATTCTCCCAAGCTTTCTTCTCTTCCTTTGAGAGGTCTTTCCAGTTGGCAGGTTACTCTTGCTGTGTCTTCTGGTCTTGTGGTGTTTGGCTACTTCTGTCTCTGTTGTCTTGTTTGTTGTGTCTCTGTTTCATCTTCTTCGTCGTCTGATCCTTCCGGTGTGTCCACCTCGTGTGGTTCTCTCGGTTCTTCCATTTCTTCTGCTTTTCTCATCCTGTCTCTATCATAACCATACTTTGTTCTTGCCGCTTTATGGTCTTTGAAAGCATCATGAAACATATCCCCGAGTGTTGTGCTAATCCCGTAGGCATACTCCTCTATCTGGTAATAGCAACTCTGTAAATCCTTTTTATTTCCGCTAAACACCGGAGTGTGAGACATCAATTGTCTCATGCTGATCGCATGGTGCCGAAATTCGTTTCCCCAGCGGCTCATAACCGTTGATTAGGTAATACCCGGTCACTCACGGACCTAATACCTTAGACGCCGGTTTGCTGAGAGACTCCGTTAGAAGCCACGATAGTAATCGACACTTTTAATCCGCACGTAGATAGCACTCGGAACTGACCGGCCAAACTCAAAGGTAATAATGAAACTGAAATAAAGTCCGCACATTTGTAATTATTACACAATGGTCAGTGTCCAATTCTAAATGCCAATATGACCGTTACGTCCGTTACAATTATTGACTAGAACTTTACGGATAAATTACTTACCAGTCACAAAGTAATTACTAAAAGTAAAACGTAATTGTCCTACCAACGATTTGAGATATTATACTGAAGTATGGTAACTACTACTGAAATCATGGGCAGTGCTCTCCAGGACGGTCGAGGCTATAACGCAAAAATGTGTTTTGAGACTCAGGCTCTCCCGGTGCCACTTCAAGTCATCATGAGTCGGAGTTCATCTCACTTTGATAATCTGGATCCGGTCGGGGCCCTGTCAACTGAGACTCTTTCCCTTTCCGGGGCTTTGTTTCCTGTCAGTCTATCATGGCATCTCTTTTTTTTACGCAATCACTCTTTTAATAGAAACTTGCCTCTCGTAGGATTGAGAGGGAAGATGAATTGTAAGAAGGAAAGTTGTAATAAGAAAAAAGGTGAAGCTGAGATAAAATGGAAGTGATATCATCTCTTAATATTTCCTCCGAGCCGGCGGCCTTGTCCGGCTTCTCTGTTCAAAATTCTTTTCTCCTTTGATTTTCACATTTCTTCATTTTGCATCGCGCAGTCTCCCTGCAGTCTGCTCTTTTCAAGTCTCCGACTGTTCACCCGATGCTCGCCTGGAGTCTTCAAGTGACATGCTTCCTTTTCGGTTTCCAACTCTACAAAAAGCAAGGCTGGCGGCCCCCGGTTCAAAAGGCTCTGCCACGGATTATTAAAAGTCGTTCAGTGGGGGAAACCTATTAATATTGCTATTGATATTTCTTAAAAATTCAAGAATAAGAGAGGTTTAGATTCGTTAATTTCAGGGGCTCAGGGTCAGACTGGTTCTCTTTGGAGTTAGGGTATCTGCTCAGTGAGCCTGCACATACGGGCAGACAGTGCCCCGTAATATATCGCGCATGATCGCTGAGCAAGAAGGAAACGGCGGGCTTCTGCACTCCCACCACCCCAGCGTTGTTGACGACTGCATCTAAGCTCCCGCAGCGATCCACCACAC
>WBZZ01006394.1:20000-30000 GCA_019918135.1 Paulinella micropora | reverse complement strand
ACTGTGGGTTTTATTCCGGGCTCAACAAGCGAGAAAGGGCACCCTGAGGGAACAGGATTGTGCTTCCCGTCGCTATTTCGGCATGTGACTTATAGGCGTATGGCTAGGCACACATAAGGCACCCCACCACGGGCCCAGCACACCCACACCATCCCCTAATTCTCTGTCTGTCGACAGATGGCACCCATTTCAAAAAAACCAAGCCCAAGGGAGGGTCAGTGACACCTCAAGTGGCCTTGGTTCACTCCGTGGAGTAAGTGATGAGATCAACTGATGAGATATCGACCAATGTCAGAAAAAGGAGCTTCTGATTTCGTCAACCAAGGAAGTCTGTGGGTAAAGTATTAACCCGATGCCCAGCTAAGCCGTGATGTTTGCACGGAAGGGACTGATACAGGCAATACCAAAACCTCCCTAGTACCAGGCGGGGCCAGGGCTCGTTCCAAGATAGATAGATAGATCGATAGATAGATAGATAGATAGATAGATAGATAGATAGATAGATAGATAGACAGAGAGGTGGATAGATAGATAGATAGATAGATAGATAGATAGATAGATAGATAGATAGATAGATAGATGTAGATAGATGTATAGATAGATAGAATGCATGTAGCTTGCCTGTTTCATATGTTTTATCTGCCTGTGTAGCCGCGTCCTTTTTGCAGCAAATGCACGAGCTCCTGATGATACATATATATATACATATATATATGATCATTTATGTAGGCCATTATAGAAGGCGAACCAGACCCGCCATATTTGGACGAGGCAGAACCTGGCTTACTTTCGCCATATACTCGGGGGCTTTGGTTTCTCCGTGATACTCGGGGGCTTTGGCGTCTCCCGTCTTTGCTTTC
Organism: Paulinella micropora; assembly: GCA_019918135.1. Classification (NCBI taxonomy): domain Eukaryota; phylum Cercozoa; class Imbricatea; order Euglyphida; family Paulinellidae; genus Paulinella; species Paulinella micropora. Next base: position 29,140 of record WBZZ01006394.1, on the reverse strand, counting down.
TCTTCATCCGTCTTCTTTGTTTTTCTTTTTTGATATGCCTTTTTGTTGTATTCTTTACGTTTTCTTTTGTTAATGTCCTTCATGTAAATATAGCATTTCAAACAAGACTTTAAGGGCAAACCGCCAACACCCAAAACGGGGCTCAAAATATCCTTTTTACACCGCGAACAGAGGGGCAAAACGGCAGGCATCATATAATTAATATGTTTATTAAAAGTTTATTAAAGTTTATATCGTATCGTATATAATATGTCGGATATCATTGAAGCCATTATTTTAAAGAGTTGTTTAAAGTGCGGGAGGGACAAGCACAAGAGCAAATTCAAAAAGGGCTATAATGTATGTAAAGAATGCGTAAAGAATAAAAAGAGCCAGTTGAGCAATATATGTGAAAAAATAGATTACTTAAACGACATGAACGAAATGACAGAGAACGAAATTGAAATATTATTCAGTCGTTATAGAGCATGTTTAATGGAGGCTAAAAGACAAGGGGCAGACGGATTGCTAACAAAGGCATTTAATAATAAATTGTTTGAATTAGTCGGTGAATTTTGCGAGGCTTTAGACATTAAACCCACACCACCCCGCCGTATTGTGCGAGGTGATACAATAACATTTATAAAGCAATCTCCGACGCGTCGGAGATTATATACGCCCGTAGAATACAGACCGCTTAATTTAAGACAGGTAAAGAACCCAGAGCCCCCATTAACGGATGAAGAAGGCGATAATTAAATTTATGTATATATTTTTTATAGATACTATATATAGAACACTCTATATAGAGGGGGGTATGTCGTCTATACCACAGCAGACCATAGCCGATAAATTCAATAAAATAATTGAAACCATAGACACAGAAGACGACCCCCGCTTATTGGTATATTTGGATACCTTAGAATTATATATTCAAGCCCGAATTAATAATATTATAACTGATAGCCCAGAATACGAAACAATAACCAATTAAAAGAGCGTCGCGGAGACAACGAATTAAAAGAGCGTCGCGGAGACAACGAATTAAGAGAGCGTCGCGGAGACAACGAATTAATAAAAAATATATATCTTGAAAGATATTGTATACAATGCGGGCTTAAATGATGATGTTTTTAATTTAGTTTTAATGTATGCGGGCTATGGTAAAAAATGCTTTCAATGTGGTAAAAATGCCATGTCGGCGGGGTTATGCTTACCAGATAACAACCGCAGACGGCCACTATGGAAGCGAAACTGATATTAAAATTATATTCAAAATGTTTCATGACATACGAGAAGGCGGGAACCCGTGGAAGATATGGAACGAAAAAAAACATATCTTTAAAGAGGTTAAACTAACAATAAATAAAGTGTTGTTGATATCACGAAATCACGACGAAAACACCTTTTACGGAGTGGTTGAAAAAATACCAGATAATTTAACCCCTATCCCCAACACGTTGGGGATGACTCAAATATATGAGATAATTGATAAATTAGCCCTTAAAAAATACATTAAATACACAGCCGAAGACTTTTTTATTTATAAGCGGTTAATGCGGGACGACACCACAGACAGCCAGCCCGTGAAACTATTGAAAACGGCTAAAGTTAAAGGAGGCGGTTTTTACGCCGAGATAAGGCGAGAGATCAAACTTAAATGTTTCTTTCGTAATCTCAAACATGTTTGAGATACTGCGGTATGTCTTAAAAATCATTTAAAAACGCTTCAATAATAGAAACATGCCCGCTTATGAAATTTATATTTTGTTTTGATAATTCATATATATTAAATTCTATCAAAATACTCTTTAGTTTTGCGTAGATGTTTAATATTTCTTTTTTCTCATGATTACTTAAAGATTTTTTTAATCTTCCTTTTCGTCTGTATCCACATAAACAAGACTTAAAGCAATAAAAGATATTATCGGGGTTAATGTTTTTCATTTCATTTAATACGAAAAAGGGCTTATTCTTAAAGTTATTGTATATATAAGCGTCTGCGAGTGCTTGGAGCCTATGAAATGCTGAATATATTTTTTCGTTGCTTTTGTAATATTTACAACGTAAGCCATAATTACAACTTAAGATATGCCCCGCGTGTTGAATTTCACTAAAGATAGCACCGGCGCGAATAGATAACAAATATAAACAGGTTTCTTCGTGGTATTCTTTAATAATATCTTGTATTACTGAGGGTAATTTAATGTAGATATCCATTTCTCACCAAAGTCTATTTAACTAAATCACCTTGTCTATATAAAAAAGGAGAAACCCCCCGCAAATAGCGGTAGAAGCCCTAATCTCATATATATGAGATAATATGTTAAATTATGCTCTGTATTAATTGGGCGGTTATGCAGTTATTGCAGTATTTATAGAGGTTGTTAAGTCCGCGCCGTGTAGCCTTATTATGCTATTTTTAACCGCTGGAGGGTTAACTTATCCATATTTTCGCTGAATGCTTTCTTTATGTTTGATATTTTAGCCCGCTTAACCGGCTTATATTTGGCGTTTAATATGGTGCGTCGTTTTCTCTCTTGTACGCGATTATAAACCCTTTCTTTTTTATAATATCGTATGTCGCCGTTTGCTAACTGCTTTTTAATGTATGTTATACTATGCGACGCGTTGCCCTTTCTCTCTGTGTGCGCGGTTGGCCTTTCAATTAAACCCGTTTTAGATACTCCCGCGGGACGGCCTACCCTTTGCTTTAGTTGTGGTTGCTCTGTCATTGTCTATATTATACGGGGTATATAAATTTTAGATGAAAATTAATTAATTATATATTTATATTCTTTTTTATTTATAAGGGTTATGGGGTTGAAATTTCATTTAAGGAGTTAAGGCGGTTGAAATATAGAAGCCGAATTAATTATTTAATTTTTGCCGATTTTATTTTATCCGAGATATAAAGTATCTCAAATATTTGAGATTAGCAAAAAAAAATGAGCGGGTATGGGACTGACCGAGGGGTATACATTACCAAAGATAAAAACTCTAACGCAAAATTAAATACCGACGCGGGCGGGTATCGCGTTTTCTTTCGTGAAATGAAGGCGTCGCCATTATATGCCGTAAAGGTGAATACGGCCGATTTATTGGACTTCATAAAGGAAAACCCGCACGCCATGGAAAGTTTAGGAACCGCTCTATTTTTGAAACCATACGCAGACATTGACAAAGCGTATGATACGGAGGAAGCCCGAGCCTTAAATGAAGTATCTGACTATACGCAAGCGCGCGAGGCTTTTGAAGAACTATTTAACGGGGATATGATAGCCTTGAGCGGGTGCGGATATTCAAGCAAGAAAGAAAAATATGTAAATTCGTTTCATTTCGTGGGTAATAGTGGCGAACTATACAGCGACCCGTTAGAAATTAAAGAAATCATTAAAGACGAATTACCCGATTATAAAGGGTTGGGTTATGATTTGGCCGTTTATCATAAAGCGGGAACCCCTAGCGGAATGCGAGCGCCTTATGCGGTTAAGAAAGGAGAAAACCGACGGCTGGAACTCGTGGAAGGAATTGAAGGCGGGCGCCTTATAACGAAGGACATAAGCGAGGTTTCAAATGATTTATACGAATGTCTTTTAATAACCACGGCCGAACATAACGAGATAAACAACACACGACCCGCGGAGGTAAAGAACGCGGACATTAATATTAATAAGTTATTTGAGGCTGTGCTTGTATTAAAACACGAGGCGGGGGCGCACACGATAAAGGACATAAGCGAAGCGGAAACCGACGAGGGGACGCTGAAGACGTATAAGTTAAAAAGGCTAACGCCGACCTTGTGCCACTTGTGCGAGAGAATACACGAGGCCGATAACACATTATTTATATTACAATTTGCGAACGGGGCGAAATTGGCGGGGTGTTGGAAGCAAAAACAAGAAGCCGAAGTTAAAGGCGAAAGTGCCCGTTATATCACTTTAACGGCGGGAACTGCGACGTATGCGGAGAAAATCAAATTTTACATTAAAACCGCCAACGAGAACCGCCAAGCCATCCAACAGCGGGAAAAAGAAAATTTAATAAAAGAATAACATACTAGGCGCGGACATAATAAACACAAAAGAGGCGTTTTGTAGTAATATTAAAGAATTTATGAAAGAGCAGAGCAAGCCGACGCCGACGTATGACATAGTAGCAATTAAAAGCGGGTTGGGAACAGGCAAGACCACGGCAAACTCAAAGGCGATAACTGACCTTATTTTAAACTGCGGAGAGATAACCGAATTAATAAGGGGCGCCACTATTAAGAAAAACGCGGGCGAAATTGTGGGAAAACTAAAAAATAACCCCTTAGTCCGCGATATAATAGAAAAGCATAAAGACAACCCCGCAGAGGCCGTATTACAATTAAAACAGACGCCCCGCTTTAAATCAGTTGTAAGCAGTTATAGGCGGACACTGGCGAGCGACTATAAAAGCAAATACCCCTTAAATGTGGATTACAGAGACGAGCCGAAGGGAAAATTAAAAAAGAATAATTTGACTATTCAAGCCGATAGTTTTCACAGAATACCGATAAGCAGAGAACCGATAAATAAATTAGTTATTGATGAGGCCGACCAATTCGTTAAGCACTTAACGAGCGACACATTCAAGAAGTCGCGGAACAATAAGAACAACTGGGAGATAATAAAATATGTAATAGGCACGGCTAAACAAATAATATTAATGTCGGGAACAATAAAAGCCGATGATATTGAATTCTTTCAAAACATACGGCGGGAATGTGGCAGAGAGGCAAAAACGCTATTTATCAACAACGAACCGCCAACCAAGACAAAGCGCAACATACACATTAAGGCGGGCAATATCAGCGAGGCTTACGAAAAAATTATTAAACTAAGACGCGAAGGTAAAAAGGTATTAGTACCCGCGAACATTGGAAAAAGACGGCTTAGAACGTTGGCTAAGATGTTAAAGAGGGATAAGCACAGAGTGCTATTAATAACGGGCGAAACAAACAAAACGGAAGAAGTGCGGGAGGCGATGGCGGACGAATACAAGAAATGGGCGGGGTATGATATTGTTATTTACAGCCCCGCAATTACGGGAGGCTTAGATTATTCACATAAGGGGGTTTTTCATAATATTGTGGCCGTGGCGTGTAATAAGACAAACATGAGCGGGGATTTTTACCAGATGCTGGGTAGAATACGGCACCCGATAGACAGCAATATATACTTATTTTACACAAACTATAACACGGCGACCATTGAAAGCGAAACGCAGTATTTAAGGCAATTAAGCGCGAGCCTTAACGACAGGCAGAAGCGGGATGAAATGGCGACCTTGGCAAATTGGACATATGGGCAATATGGCGCGGTTAATGTAGTGGCAAACGATTATATAAAATTACTTGCTAAAAACAAAGTAGAGCAGAACAAAGACGCCCGCGAATGGATACAGAATTTAATAAAGTATTTCATATTAGCCGACTACGAAATAAACGACTTAGACGAGCCAAACGCGAGCGAGCCGACAATTAAGAAGGCGAAAATAACGGAGGCCGTGATTAAAAAAGAGGACGCTAAAGCCGTATTTGAAGCCCGAAGTATTACAGACGCGGAATATAACGAAATGAAGAAGAATAAAGAGGGCAAAGAATGGATACCCGCGGAAGAAGCGGAATTTAAAAAGGCGAGAATAAAAAAAGAGATGTTGAAGCCCGACGCGGACGAGCCGAAAGACGCGTTATTTTATAAGGTATTTGAGGACGAGAGATTAAGGGGTTATATATGGAATTTACGACCATATAATAAGGAAGGGGGCACATTAAGCGAGGGGTTAAATTACATAAAACAAAGAGAACAGAACAGAGACGAGAAAAACAGACTCTGTGCGGACGAACAGGGCAACCCGACGGAATGCGGGGTTATGGAATACGCATTTAACACAATAAACACAGAACGGCGCTATAATAAGCACATAAACCTTATACAAGTTATAAGCGGGTTGGGAATAAAGAACATATGGGACTTTAAAACGAAGATAAGCGCGGAGGAATTAAAAGAGACTATTAAAAAACAGGAATTGCTAGCAAAAGCCGACGAATTGGTTTTATACACGACAGACACGAAGAAACAGAAAAAGATAATAGATAATATGAACACAGCGACGAATAAAACATTTAGGCCAGTTTTAGATTTTGTTAATAGTGCTTTAAGGGAAGAATGGGGGGCTAGTTTTGTAGCGGTTAATAAGCACGCGAACCATTACACTGAAACCAAATAAAACATTAGCCGTAATGTTTGAGAAAGAGGAAGAATTAAGGAAAATTAACGGGTGGCCTTATTTAGGCGAGTAAAGTATCTCAAACTAGTTTAAGATTGGGGGTTATCTTTTTTTTGAGGGGGGCGACTTTTTTTGAGGGGGCGACTTTTTTTTCTTCTTGATTTTATGGGGGTATCTTTTTTTGGTGAGGGTAATGAAGGAATTAAGGGTTAAATACGCTCAATATTGATTTGGGGGTATCTCGTCCGTTTTCTTATAAAGAGTAGGAAAAGATGCCCCCGAGGCCGAAGTTGTCAAAATATAAACATTCTTCTTCGTATTGATTTTTTTTCTGATTTGAGGGGGCGACTTTTTTTTGAGTGAGGGTAATGAAGGAATTAAGGGTTAAAACCTTCATTACAAGCATAGGGGGCGAAAACACCATTTTCTCTATAAAGAATAGGAAATCTCGCCCCCTTATAAGGAAAATGAAGGAAAAAGGATGAAAAAGGCTTTCGTATTGATTTGAAGGAAAACGAAGGAATAACGAGGGGAAAGGTGTAAAAAAACGATTACAACGGATAACGGGGGCGGAATATTTAACCCCAAGGTACCCCCATGATAACCATATAATATCCCCCGTTTAACTTTACCCGCCGACACCTGCCCCCGTTTAACTTTGCTTACTACTGCTTAACCTTTGCTTACTACCGCTTAACCTTTACTTACCGGCACTAACCAACCGAGAACAACAAACAACCCCATTTAAATTATATGTTAAACAATAGAATATTATAGAATAATACAGAATGACAACACGAAAACCAAAAGCCCCCGTTGATTACAGCAAGGCCAGATTGTATGTAATCCGATCACCGCACGCAAATAAGGTGTATGTGGGAGCAACTACACAACAACTGAGCAAAAGATTTTATTGCCATAAAGCCAACTTCAAACAATGGACAAACGGGAAATTTGCTTATACATCTTCTTTTGAAATTATACAGGCGGGAAATGCTTATATAGAACTTTTGAAAGAGTGCCCGTGTGAGAATAATGAACAATTAGCCCGCCACGAAGGCGAAGCGATCCGCAATACTGCTAATTGTTGTAATAAGATAATAACAGGTAGAACGACGAAAGAATACCGCGAAGATAACAAAGAAGCAATAACCCAACGACAGAAAGAATATTATGAAGCCAACAAAGAAGCAATAAGACAACATAAACAAGAATATTATGTAATTAATAAAGAAGCAATACAGCAACAAAAGAAACAATACTGCGAAGACAACAAAGAAGCAATATTACAACGAGCGAAAGAATACCGCGAAGCCAATAAAGATAAAATAAAAGAATATCGTGAGGCCAATAGAGATAGAATCAACCAGCGACTGCGAGAATCATACCAACAGAAAAAACAACGAGAATATTATGAAGCCAATAAAGATAGAATTAACCAAAGACGGCGAGAATTAAGACGGCAGAAAAAACAACAAATTAACAACGAAATCACGAGCGCCACCACAGCGACAAAATAAAATAATTTCGTTTGCCCTTTTACCGCGCCACCAATTTTTTTACTTTTTTGCTCCCGTCGTCCTTTTGTCCCGAGCAAAAAGACAAAAATTATATATTAAGCACAACAATATAAAACAACATATAACAATATGACAACACCACGAAAACCAAAGGTAATCACGATTGATTATAAGAATGCCAAATTATATACAATCCGCTCGCCACATACAAAAAAGGTTTATATTGGGGCGACTACTCAGACATTAGCCCTACGACTAGGACAACATAAAAACAAATTCAAAAGATGGAAAAACGGGAAATATAATAATAATTCCTCTTTTGAAATCTTACAAGCGGGCGGTGCTTACATTGAATTACTCCGTGAATGTCCGTGTGATAACAAGGAGCAATTATGTAAATATGAAGGCGAAGCCATACGCGATATGGTAAATTGTTGTAATATGAGAATGATGGGAAGAACAAAAAAAGGATATTACGAAGATAACAAAGACAGAATTAAACGACGAGACAAAGAGAGATATGAAAAAGATAAAGAAGCAATCCTACAACAAAGGAAACAATACCGCGAAGACAATAAAGAAGTAATACTTCAAAAAAAGAAGCAATACCGCGAAGACAATAAAGAAGTAATACTTCAAAAAAAAAGAAGCAATACCGCGAAGACAATAAAGAAGTAATACTTCAAAAAAAGAAGCAATATTACGAAGCAAATAAAGAAGCAATTCTACAACGAAAACGAGAATTAAGACTACAAAAAAAACAGCAAATTAAGGACGAAATTATACTGCCTCCGCCTTCTTCTTAAGCCTCGCGCTTTTTCGTATTGGTTGCTTTTTGCCGTTTTCGTCTATCAACTTAAACCCCGCAGGCTCGTTTGCCGTTGTCTCCGCGACGCTCTTTTTTGTCTCTGTTGTCTCTGTTGCCTCTTTCGTCTCTGTCTTTCCTTCCTTTTTTGCTTTGATAAACTCATTTACTATTTTTGCCCCGATCCCGCTAATTTTCCTGAGTGCCGTATTCGTTATCTTGCCCCCGTAGTCGTTGTAAATTTTATTAAGTAATTCGTTTTTCTCTGCTCTGCTTCCTTTCTTCCCCAAGGGCTTATATTTGCCGTCGTTGCCGTCGTCCTCTATGTCTTCACTCTCTGCCCCTTTGATATTTAAACATAAATCTATTTTCTTTCGTAATTCCTCTAGTTCGGTTTTAAGGCCTTCTTCCATCATCTCCCGCGGATCAGCAACATTTACCCATGAATACGAGAAACTCGTTAAAAGGTCGCCGTGTCCTAATACATTAGACACCCACGTATTATAGTTTGTTGTTCTCGGGTCTGCGAAATTCGTATATGAAAGGCTCGCGTATAATTTTCTTAACATACTACTTCTCTG